>WNWK01000534.1:140000-172500 GCA_009830355.1 Cherax destructor
GGGATCTTGAGGAAAGTGAGGAAGGGATCTTAGGGAAAGTGTGGGAGGAATCTTAGGGAAAGTGAGGCAGGGATCTTAAGGAGAGTGTAGAAGAAATCTGGACGAAAGGATCTTGGGAAAAGTGAGTAAGGGATCCTGAGGGTAAAGAGAGTTACTGAGAGATCTTAAGGGAGATCAAAAGAGGGATCTTAAAGTCAAGGAGGGATCTTGAAGGACATAACAGAGGGATCTTGAATTCTGGGAGGAAACTTTAGGGAGGTAAAGGAAGGATCTTGAAGTCAGGGAGGTATCTTGAGAGAGGTAAGGGAGGAACCTAAAGAGGAGTGAGGGAAGGGTGATGTGAGGTCTTCCTGGAGGTGGAGTTGTCATGCTGGAGGTGACTGATAGCTCTAAAGGGAGGTGATGAAAGTAAATTGAAGGGTGTTGAAAGAAGTGATGGAGGAGGCGCTGGAGGTTAGACAGGTGGTGAGGTAGAGCCAAAGGAGGGAATGAAAGCGGTGGAGAAGGAGATGAGACAGGAAGTGAAAAGTGCTAAGAGAGGGTATGGAGAAGTGCTGAAGGAGAGGAAGAGAGGGTAAAGGCGAAACAAAATATGGGTGAATAAATGGAAAATGAAATGGAAGGGGAGAAGAGAAAAATTACATAAGAACTAAATGGAGGGGGAGTTAGAAAGAGAAAGATGGAGAGGCAAGAGAGGAGAACAGAGAAAGAGGAAGAGCCAACAGAATAATACATAAGGCAAGTAGAGGAATAGGTAGAGTGAGCAAAAAGAATAAGTAGAGCGATCAGAGGAATTGGTAGGAAAAAAAATATATAACACTGTCGCTGGACTCCAAAGCAAACTGCAGAGGAAGTTTTAGTAATAATTATATGTTAAAGAAAAAATCCCTTTGTCGTTTCTTTGACATTAATGAAGAGTTAACTGTACCGTACATCTGTGTATTATTGGGTGCTTCTCTGATTATTTACCTATTAATGTTTATTGCTAGGATTATTATTGTAATAAGGAATAACTATCGTTATGTGCATAATATACATTAAATTGACGGCATTTACGAACGTCTCCTCGGCAAAAAAACATATACTTCATATTTTGTCTTAGACGCCCATCACAGTCTGAGTGCTGAGATATTCACTGAACTATTGACCACTGGCGTAATATTATGTGTTAGGTTTCATATTAACTTGTAGCTTGTAACGAGCATAGGTGGAGCTCAACTCTTGTAGCCTTCCATCCTCTTTAACCTCTCCCCTTCCCCTTCCCCACTCCTCATCCCCTCTCATTTCCCTCCCCTTCCCCTACCTTCTAACAGTTCAAACCTCAGATAATGAACACACAACACACAAGTTTTCCGTTTCTAATAAAGATTTATCTGTAAACAGACATTCTGTATAAAACTATATATGATTATAGGAAATTCCCCCCAAAAAAAATTCAAGGTCGGAATTTCTTGCACAAAATGAGAAATAATTCTTTGAATTAAATGATTTAATTGTGAGAGACTACAAGAAGGAACAAAGAATTTAGCTAGCTTATAAATAAAAAAAAAAGCTATTGGCTGACAAGATAGATTTCATGCATAAATTACAAGTAAAAGGGACTTTTAATTTATGCATGTTAGGTAAACTACACAATATCCCGAGTACAGATCCAAAATCGAAAAGTTTAAGTCGAAGTAGAAGTCTAATTTACTGTCGAGTTTCTGGACATATTTAAAAGAATAGGAGGAAATTAATTTAAACTTGGTGTAATCATATAACTCCTGAATTTTAATAACATATTCCCTTTTCTAAAATTATTACTCCATTACCTTCATCTGGGAGTGTTATAACAATGATGCCGTCACATTTTAAGGCACTGGGTGTTTTACATTCGTTAGGACTACTGCAACAAGGATATATGGTTATTATGTTCCTAACATACACTATGGTTAAGGCAAGAAAGAGTTTCAACATAGGAAACTCACCCTAGATTTTTATTGTTATTGATGATGAAATTCACCAGAGCAAGACACGACGCTGACTCCAGGAAGTGAGCACCGACTTTAAATCTAGCACACGCACGCCACACACACACACACACACACACACACGTTGGCCTAGTGGGTAAAGCTCTTGCTTCACGCACGGAGGGGCCGGGTTCAATTCCCGGTGGGGCAGAAACATTTCGAAGTGTTTCCTTACACACACACAAACACACATACATACAACAGGCCTAGTGTCTAACTGACATGTGCCTAGGACAAAATGGTAACTAACACACACACACACACACAAACACACACACACACACACACACACTGCAGGAAGGCCTTTGACACAGTTCCTCACATGAGATTAGTAAAGAAGATGGAAGACCAAGCGTGTATAACAGGAAGGGCACTGGAATGGATCAGGGAATACCTCACAGGGAGGCAACAACGGGTCATGGTACGTGATGAGGTATCACAGTGGGCGCCTGTGACGAGCGGTGTACCGCAGGGGTCAGTCCTAGGACCAGTGCTATTCTTGCTATATGTGAATGACATGACGGATGGGATAGACTCAGAAGTGTCTCTTTTCGCAGATGGTGTGAAATTAATGAGGAGAATCACATCGGATGAAGACCAAGCAGGACTTCAAAGCGACCTGGACAAGCTTGACATCTGGTCTAGCAACTGGCTTCTCGAATTTAACCCCACCAAATGCAAAGTCATGAAGATCGGAGAAGGGCAAAGAAGACCGCTGACAGAGTACAGGCTAGGTGGACAAAGGCTACTAACCTCATCAAAGGAGAAAGACCTTGGGGTGAGTATAACACCAAGCACGTCTCCGGAAGCACACATCAACCAGATAACCGCGGCAGCATATGGGCGACTGGCAAACCTAAGATTAGCGTTCCGTTACCTTAACAAGGAATCGTTCAGGACACTGTATACCGTATACGTCAGGCACATACTAGAGTATGCAGCACCAGTCTGGAACCCACACCTGGTCAAGCACGTTAAGAAATTAGAGAAAGTGCAAAGGTTTGCGACAAGGCTAGTTCCACAACTCAGGGGACTGCCTTATGAAGAAAGGTTGAGGGAAATAGGACTAACAACACTGGAGGACAGAAGGGTTAGAGGAGACATGATAACGACATACAAAATACTGCGGGGAATCGACAAGGTAGATAGTGACAGGATGTTCCAGAGAGGAAACACAGAAACAAGGGGACACAACTGGAAGCTGAAGACTCAGATGAGTCAGAGGGATGTTAGGAAGCAATTCTTCAGCCATAGAGTAGTTAGGAAGTGGAATAGTTTAGCGAACGATATAGTGGAGGCGGGAACCATACATAGTTTTAAGACAAGGTATGATAGAGCTCACGGAGCAGGGAGAGCAGAGACCCAGTAGCGGACAGTGCAGAGGCGGGGCCAGGAGCTGTGACTCGACCCCTCCAACATCAAATAAACAAATAGGTAAGAACACACACACACCAGAAGCAGCGGGGAGGGGGAGCGTGTAGTATACCGTAGGGTTTGTGTCCACCTACACCAGTAGTTGTTGTTTTAGTAGGACGATAAACATGGAAATATGAGAGGCAAGATCACGTATCTCTCCACGCGCTCTAACCCAATGTTTTATTCGATGTTATTTTAAGAGCGCCCCTTCCCTGGCCGCTTACCCTCTCTGCTATACTGTATGACAATACTGAGCAGCAGCAGCAGCACCAGCAGCAGCAGCAGCTGGAGCAGCAGCAGCAGCAGCAGCACCAGCAGCTGGAGCAGCAGCAGCACCAGCACCAGCAGCTGGGGAGGAAGAAGTGAGGATAATGATTAAAACGCTTTCCTTTCCCTCCTCCCTTCCTCTTTTCGTAGTTCAGAAGTTTTTTCTTCTTCTTTAAGGTACCTCCTTTCTTCTTTTCTTTCTCTCTGTCTCACTCATCGGCTGGTTCGTTTTATAACGAAAAATTGAAGAGGGAAGACAGAGGGATGGAAGAGGAAATTGCGTGGATTTACATAAATAGGTAAAACTCTCTCTCTCTCTCTCTCTCTCTCTCTCTCTCTCTCTCTCTCTCTCTCTCTCTCTCTCTCTCTCTCTCTCTCTCTCTCTCTCTCTCATTCTCTTTCTACCCATATCCTCTCATTCTTTTTTTTTTTGACTTTACCATGCAACAAAATAGAGTGAAAGTCTGGAGGCTGGAATTGAATCACGCCCCTCTTGTTTTCAACGCCATATTTCCCTGAACTTGTGAGGCGAGACACTGTTGTTGTTGTTGTTGTTGTTGTTGTGTGGTGGTGGTGGTGGTGGTGGTGGTGGTAGTAGTAGTGGTAGTGAAGTTGGTGGTGGTGGTAGTGATGGGGTAGGGTGTTGTTGGTGGTGGTGGAATATTATTATTATTATTATATAGTAGTAGTAGTAGTAGTAATAGTAGTAGTAGCAGTAGTAGTAGTAGTAGTAGCAGTAGTAGTAGTAGCATCATTTTAGATTTTTCTGCAGAAGCGGTTAGGTTATTGTGCGCCCCATATCCATCCCGTACCAGGTAGGGCAAAAGCATGAGGCCTAGGAACTAGGCCCCGAAAGGGCTAACGGGAGTACAGATAGATATTTACAATATATGTTTCAAATACTATATTTGCTTAATATATCTGTTAATATATAATATATATATATATATATATAATATCGTACGTTGGACTGCGTGCGGCCAGCAGTAACAGCCTGGTTGATCAGGCCCTGATCCACTATGAGGCCTGGTCACAGACCGGGCCGCGGGGGCATTGACCCCCGGAACTCTCTCCAGGTAAACTCTCCAGGTAATTTAATTTTCATGAATATGATACTCTGACCTACCACACAGGTTATTATGCTGTGTATCTCTATATTCCTCAATAAGTAGACAATCAACCATACGGTGTTCAAGAGAGTGACCATAAAACTAACCATATACATTGCATTTAGTCCGGTCATTGTCTGCTTATCTGCCAAACTGCCAGAAGAACTTTTAACCAAGCCTAACCTTGGTTACTATAACATCAGTCAATCTACTGACATAGCAAGTTGCTGTGTATTTATTTCTGTCTGCGTGCGTTATTATTGTCAGTTTAGAACTACTCAGGCTTCTAGCTGCTCTCCTATGATATTCAGATTCATTATTTCTTCTTTTCCAATATTTGTTCTGATCCTGACACAGACAGACATACCACAAATTATTTTCAACTCTTTCCTTCAATGAATTTTCTTTGGTCAGTTTTATCAACTTCATGTAAGCGTAATTCAATGTTTTACGGAATCTTTAATAATTCAATGCTAATTCTCGCCTCTCTGATTTCTGAATATCTGTAATTAGCTTCTCCAGTGAGCATGTTGTTAGCTTTATTATTTGGGTGAAGTGTCTCGAGCGATGACATAGACTCAGGTCGTTGTGGTGCAGGTGTGGTAATGGTGGTTGGGTGGAGGGTGTGGTTGTAGTGGTGACTGTAATGATAGGGGGGTGGTGGTTGTACCGTAGTGGTGGTTGGTGGGGGACGTACTGGTAATAGTGTTGGTGATAGTGGTCGTCAGAGTAGCAAGGGAGGGTGGTAGTAGTGATGGTTACGGCGGGGAGCTACAGAATTCTTCGTGCACCTTATGTAGTTTGTGAACCTTACCTTCACGTACACTGAGCGATACACACCTCGCACTACATGTACACATCGTGTTAGGCGAGAGGACACATGTGCAACTAATGTGACTTTTATTGTGGCAATGTTTCGCTCACCAGGAGTTTTGTTAAGCTCTAACATAGTATATATATATAATATATATATATATATATATATAATATATATATATATATATATATATATATATATATATATACATATATATATATATATATATATACTTCAGTATTGCGTGGATTGTATAATAAGTTTTTATTTTTTTATAGGGGCGAAGAACTTAAACTATTTTCACCATAAGCAGTTAACTTCAAGTAGCGCATTCTTCACCTCCATTTGTGTTCAGGAATGCATTACATACGAAACTCGTTCACTCTGTCGCAGTTCTTCCACCTGGTAGCAATATATAATAGTAGGTATATAAAAACACGCGCGTATTCGAATGCAACGTTGCGTCAAAATTTCAAGCAATTGAACAAACGAACATTTACATATATATATATATATATATATATATATATATATATATATATATATATATATATATATATAAATGTTCGTTTGTTCAAAATCTTAAATCTCTGAAAGTTCTTCACCAATTGCTTTGAAATTTTGACGCAACGTTGCATTCGAATACGCGCGTGGTTTTATATACCTACATGTACTATTATATAGTGCTACCAGGTGGAAGAACTGCGACAGAGTGAACGAGTTTCGTATGTAATGCATTCCTGAACACAACTGGAGGTGAGGAATGCGCTACTTGAAGTTAACTGCTTATGGGTGAAAATAGTTTAAGTTCTCCGCCCCTATTAAAAAAAATAAAAAAATTATTATACAATCCACGGCAATACTGAAGTATTGTATACAATTATTTTAATCTCCACCTGACGACCCCGGGAATGACGTGACCTGCCCTAACCCTAATTAAACCTGACCTGAAGACCTAGAAATGACCTGACCTGTCCTAACCCCAATTAAACTTGACCTGATGACCTAGAAATGACCCAACCTGTCCTAACCCTATTTATACTTGACCTGACAACCTAGAAACTACCTAACCTGTCCTAACCTTAATTATACTTGGCCTGATGACCTAGAAATGACCTGACCTGTCCTAACCCTAAACTTGACCTGACAACCTAGAAACAACCTGATCAGATATTCTCACATCAATTGCTGGAAATTGAGAACAGAAAGGTGCCGGTTGATCTGACCTCAGGGCGAATTTCATTGCCTCATAACTTCTGCAATTTAGTGACGTCAAAAGAAGAATTGGTTGAAAAGGTATTTCCCAATATTCAAACCAATTATAAGAATCACGATTGGCTGAGTGAACGAGCTATTCTTGCGGCCAAGAACAAAGACGTCTACAAACTTAACAATATTATTCAGTCTAACATTCAAAGCGAGGCAGTCACATACAAGTCCGTCGACACTGTTGTGGAAGCAGATGAAGCGGTTAATTATCCAACAGAATTTTTGAATTTACTCGATCTGCCAGGGATGCCACTGCACGTACTGCAATTGAAAATCGGCGTGCCATTTATCATGTTGCGAAATATCAACCAGCCAAAGTTTTGCAACAGCACGCGGCTTGCAGTAAAAAAATTAATGAGCAGCGTCATAGAAGCAACAATCTTGACAGGACCTTTCAAAGGTGAAGATGTCCTCATTCCTTGCATTACTATGATTCCAACGGATATGCCATTTCAATTTAATAGATTGCAATTCCCAATTCCATTGGCGTTTGCAATCACCATCAACAAAGCTCAGGGCCAATCTTTAGAATTGTGCGGTTTAGATCTAGACACGGATTGCTTCTCACATGGACAATTATATGTTGCGTGTTCTAGAGTCGGAAAACCAGACAATCTCTATATCTGCACAGACAATGGAACAACAAAAAATATTGTATACCCACAAGCATTGTGAAATTAAACATATTAGAAACATGCGCTTTCTCTTTTCTTTCTTTTCCATTTAACCAGACTGAGCCATAGCAACGCGTGGCCGGATACAGCTACTACATATATATATATATATATATATATATATATATATATATATATATATATATATATATATATATATATATATATGGTCACTAGAGGATCAGCAATGGGAGCAAGCAGGCAACCCTCCCAGTGCGACTGGGAGGTATAGGGGTGCGCAAAGCAAGGCAGGTAGCGTTACCTGCATTTCTGTCATCGTGTTTGGCCTCCTGTGGATTAGTCAAGAGGATTGTCCCTGAACGTTTGAGAGGTGTGGTGGGAGCTTAAGACCCCAAGTTCATTGAAGCAGCAGTGCAGTGGGACATCCTGGCAGACTCCTCCAGTAGCCCAGCTCCTCCCAAAGAGCACAAACAGTCCCACTGGGACAAACCGATCATGGAAAAAATTGCCAACACAATGCTCACCAACTCTTCAGGAAAGGACAAAGCTCGTCTCCTAGCGGTGAAGGCACCACACTCAGGAGATTTCCTTCTAGCTGTTCCCAATTCCTCTCTGGGGACTCGACTCGACCCACAGGCCATTCGGATTGGTGTTGCTCTTCGCCTAGCCGACCCTATACTCACCGAACATAGGTGTATTTGCGGCAGGGCGACGGCTGATCAATTCGGACTTCATGGTCTAGTGTGTCACATATCAGAAGGGAAGTATGCTAGACATGAGGAGGTCAATGACATCATAAAGAGAAGCCTCGCCACAGCCCGTTGCCCAGCTCAACGGGAACCCCAAGTGCAGAGGTCTGATGGAAGTCAAAAGCGTCCTGATGGAGCCACCATGCTACCCTGGAAGGATGGTAAGCAGATTGCTTGGGACTACACCTGTGCTGCCACATTGGCAGACACTTACCTGTCACACTCCTTAACCGAAGGGGGTGGAGCTGCCAGCCACAGGGAGACCCAGAAGACCCGCAAATATGAAGACCTTCCCTCTTGCTATAACTTCATCCCAATAGGGTCGGAGACCCATGGAGCATGGGGCAAGTGTGCTCTAAAGTTTTTCAAGGAGCTGGGTGGAAAACTCATCATAGAAACCAAGGACCACAGGGCGACCAGCTTCCTCTTTCAGATACTCAGTGTTGCGATCCAGAGGGGAAATGCCTGCAGTATTCTGGGCACGCGGCCCACTACCGGGGAGCTGGACGAAGTATTTGACATGTAGCTCTGAGTTGTCATCTATGTTGTTTTACTCACTATTGTATTCTTGTTAATGTATTTTGACAATGTATTGTATCTTGAAATAAATTTTATATATATATATATATTTAATAAAAGATGGGGTGGTAGGGGAAGTGGAATATTCAAATGGCTTCTGAAAGACATCTAAATATTCTTCCTTGAAGCCTTTTTATCCACTTCTCCGAGGCTATGGGACCCACAATTTACACCAGAGGTGGACCCCATTTTATATATATATATATATATATATATATATATATATATATATATATATATATATATATATATTTATTTATTATTAACACATCGGCCGTCTCCCACCAAGGAAAGGTGGCTCGAAAAAAAAACTTTAACCATCATTCACTCCATCATTGTCTTACCAGAGGTGTGCTTACACTACAGTTATTAAACTGCAACATTAACACCCCTCCTTCAGAGTGCCGGCACTGTACTTTCCATCACCAGGACTCAAGTCCAGCCTGCCGGTTTCCCTGAATCCCTTCATATATATTACCCTGCTCACACTCCAACAGCACGTCAAGTCCTAAAAACCATTTGTCTCTATTCACTCTTATCTAACAAGCTGAAGCACGCTTGCATCGAGACGTAGATGGACGTCTCTGTGTATATACCCTGTATCTTCTACTGAATCTTTTCGGTAAAATGTCCTAATGAAGCATGATAATGCTAGAATATTTACGTAAAAACACAATAAAAAGAAAAGAGAGAAACAAATTAGAATGTATGAGTTAATAAAAGTTATACATGCGCCTGATGCTGACTGAAAAAATGGATAACTTTTCTGCCTGAAAACAACTTATGAATTTTGGTGTGCTTCGAAACTTACGCAAGAGTGTTGCCATAAGAGAAATATTCTTTTTCCACGCTACTTCCCAACAACGAAGTTTATGTTCACAAATCTGCCTCCAGAGCCCCGCGCCACCCACAACCTTCCCTCCCTCGCAGCAGGATATAGTTCCCAGAAAGTTTAATTTAATCCCTGTTTTAGAGATTAAACCATCCTTGACTGGTGATGTACAGGTGACATACATAATTACTATCGTGTAGTCGACCATTGGTCTCTCGCCACATCATATACACTAAGAGGTGTGTATGTGTGTGTGTGTGTGTGTAATGTATGTATGTATGTATATATATATATATATATATATATATATATATATATATATATATATATATATATATATATGAAGGACTTGAGGGTAGGGCAAGGGCCAATCACAGCATATCAGGCCCTCATACGCGTGGATAATTCATTCTGGCGGCTGAGACGTGAACGTGACGGCGAGTCAGATATTTTATGTAAGCAAATGTGATTTAGGAAGAAGGCGGCCCAAACACGGGCGTTTTGAGGACCTCACGAGAGCTCCTCGTTTCACACGCTCCTCCTCGATAGGAATTTACAGCTCTGGAGATAGGGATTTATGACTCTTGAGAAAGGGATTTACGGCTGTTTAGACAGTGGATTACGCTACTTGACAGCGCATTCCAGTCTCGGAGTAGACCCTGGCTACATTCTCTGTGCACGAGACAAGGCAGTGAGTAATGGAGTGTTGATGGAACAATATGTATGGTAATGAAAGGTCTTGTAAGACCATATTTCTCTTCAAGATGGAGTTGGGGGAGCCTCAAGTGTTATGCCTGGGCGGGATGCTAAACTTATTCACGAGAAAAGTTGAAAGAGAAAAAACAGAGATAGAGAAGAGGTAGGCATAATAATATCGTGAAAAAAAAAATGTCGGTAGGGAAAAAGGCGGAGTGAAAAAAAAATAAACATAAGAAACAAATAAATACTAAAATTTAGGTGAGAAAAGCAACAACAGATCAATAAAAGTACCTACTAAATAGATAAGAAGACGAAGAAAGCCACAACACGCATTACTCTTATAATATTTTCTAAAAATTAAAATATAACCCGTATTTAGGAGAGAAAATGAGAGAAGGACCCTCAAAAAAAAAAGGTCGGGAGGGAAGGGGGATCAGTACTAGTAGTAGTGGTGGTGGTGGTAATAGGTAGTACGAATAGTAGTAGTAGTAGAAGTAGCAGTAATAGTAGAAGTAGCAGTAATAGTAGAAGTAGCAGTAATAGTAGCAGTAGTAGTAAGTAAGAACACATTAACAGAGTACTGCAGATCCATTGGTCCATGCAGCAGGACTACTAACAAAGTAAAGAGGATAAATTACATTTCAAGGCGGTGAAGACTAAAGCATCTGAACACTCTAACACTCAATGGAACAGAGAAGAACTGCAGATCATGATGTGTTCATCGTCTCGACCTGACATCTTAGTTCTCAGCATTCCAGATACTGTTCCAGGAACTTTTCCATTGTTCCAGACAATATTTTATGACTCACGGAATCGTTATAACACTTTTACAAACAAACCACGGAACGGGTGAGGCTTATACCCATGGAGAGGGAGTCCTGTTTTATGGTTCTGAACGCTATCTTGGGGTTCTAGGAACTTTTCCGGGACTCTAGGTACTGACCCACCGTCCAAAAACAAAGTTTCCTACTGACCCATATTCAGTCACTGGCAGTAACGTTATCGAATGGCAATCTGTCTCAGACAGCTTACATATTTTTTGTACATTCCTTGTTGGTAAAAAGTGTGTTTGTGCCTCATTCCGAAATCCGGCTTGATTTTGATTCGACCTGATCTCCCGCTTGATGGTGATTCGACCTGATCTCCCGCTTGATGGTGATTCGACCTGATCTCCCGCGTGATGGAGACTCGATCTTATCTCATCTTTCAAGTAATAGTGAATTAATGTTACCCCCCCCCCCGTGATGGACACATACCACACAGTTTTACGGCCACATATTGTATTACAGTGCCACATAAGTTTTTCACAGCGACACGTACATTTTCATAGCACCACATTAGTTTTAACAGTGGCAAATACATTTTTACTCCAGTCCAGACATTTTTACAGCGCTTCGAGTATGACTAACAATAACAAGAAATAAAACAGTCTCTCCTCTCAGGTTACCTCAGCATTCTTGGTCACCAAACTAACACTCTTATAATAAAAATTTAATGAGTCACGAAACATTTACACATTAATTTGCTTAAGAAAATGAAAACTCAAATATTATTTTACCTTTACAGTGGTTTTAATTGTGGCATCTTTAACTTTATTCAAAACTAACACTGGCCCTCGATTATTATTCTCAACACTCGTATTATCTATGTATGTATGTATGTGTATATATATATATATATATATATATATATATATATATATATATATATATATATATATATATATATATATATATATATATATATATATAATATAGTGTCCATTCTAAAAAAATTCTTATACATTTAAAGATATTTTTTTTTCATTTATGGTAATACAAAAATTAATTATTTTGAAGCAAAAGAACCTCAATAAACTTACCTAACGTTATTATAACAAGCGCAATTTAATTTAGTCTAATCCAACTAAATATATTTTATATAAGTTTACAATAATTTAATAATAAACAAACACAATTAAATATATTTTTTCAGAATGATTTTTTGCGAAATAACTGCATACACAAATTTTCGCTTGCCCTATTCGGCAAGAAATGCGTTGCTATTTAGGCTAAAATGGCAACTTTTACTTATTCGGCACGACATATACACATATACATACATACATAGTACGTGTATATCGCATGAGCCGCTGGCCTCATGTCTCTGCTTTAGGGTAAGAAATTAACCACCTTTCAAAGGACTGATGTTGCATTTGCATTTTTTCAACAATCTCCAGTGTTATACTCGTCTGCATTAGTCTGAAGAAGCCTGCTCTTTAGGCGAAACTTTTCGACACTTAAAAATTCCTTTCCTGGAACATGAGTCTTACTCATCATCTCGTGGGCATTAAATACCATTTATAATATCATGCTTAGCGATACTTGCACTCAATACCCACGGACACGCCTCATTTGAGATCTTATAAAGCTTTAGAACGTTCCATACCCACCTTTCCTTCATACCCCCCACTAGTCGTAGTCGTAGTCGTAGACGTAGCAGCAGCAGCCGCCGCCGCCGAACCCTAAATTCTTCGTTGCGTATTTCACAAATCTATTATTATTACGGTGCTTCTAGCTGCTATATAATTAACGAACGATAATTAGATTAGGTGACGACTGGTCGAAGAAATTAAGGTGTTTCTCTGAGAATGAGCGAGCTTGCGACTGGGTGTTGGTAGAGACGAGAGCATGATAATTCTACTACGCTATTACACACTAACTTACATTTATTTGGGCGTTAATGAAACATTAAGCTTAATTTGATGACGTTAAATTAATTATATCATGTTTATTGAACATTAAATATTTTAATGAACTCAAATATTTTGGTCGAAAATATTACGTAATTATATGTAAACTGGATTACAAGCTTGGTTAATGTAAATGTTAAGAGCAATTTTGATACTAGGATGACTTTGTGATGCTCCTCACCAGTGTGAACCCCCAGTATTGTGAGATATGGTAAAAATAATGTTGAGAGGAATAGCGATCGAGAAATTACTTTATTATTTATCGTTTCAGAGCAGTAGGAGAAGGTCAGGTCTGAAGTTCACGCTGGATCTAGGCTGAATGTAAATACTCATACATACCTACTTTTCCTGGGGTCAAATAGTACTGAATCCCATAGACAGGGGCGCTGTGTGACACCTGATGAGCATCACCCTGGTTCTTTCTTATGCTGTGATTCCAGATAAGTTCTCTTTTTTTTCAGCCTTCTAGTGTCTATTCTCTTCCCTCCCGCTATTCCTTCTTCCCCCATCCTCTTCCTCCTGGCTCTCCACCTCCTCCTCCACCTCCTCCTCAACGTTTGTTATGCTCTTACGAGAGTACTTTGTCACTTAGCGACCTTCATGTCTCAAACTTGTAAAGGGATTAGACACGATCAAAGTTTTTAGATGTGATGTCTTTACAAAGTCGTGTTTTTAGTGTGATTTTTTAACAAAGTTTTTTGGTCTCTTTGCACAGGTGTCGTTTTTAGGAGTGTTTTTTTTTTTTACACATGTGTTTTCGTTGTAATATCATTACAAAGGTGGGATTAATTTACAGAGGCGTTTTTTGAAGCTATTTCTATACAAAGGTATTTTTGTGCTATACCTTCAGATGGTACTTTTACAAACAAAGCAGTGTTGCTATTATTTTTACAATGATGTTATTTTTTAGTGCAGTCCCTTTGCATGGGTGTTTTCAAGTCTATTGTAGTTTTACCCTGCATACCCTCTTCTTTTTCTGGTCCTCGTGCTTTCTTTGTGTTTTATCATCCCTTTTGTCTATCGGTCTTCTCCAAGATTTGATCTGTCATCTGTTGTGAAGATATTCAGATGATCTTTTTTTAACTGCCCTCTTCTTTACACATCGTCTACCAGATCAATAACATTGGGTGTGCGAAGAATTAATTCATCTCCAGATAACAGCATCCAAGGACGTAGATAGTTAAAAACCAAAGTCATCATCACTACAGCCACCAACACCATCTCTGTCGGTTTTCAAACCATTTATCACCATCTCTAACGTTAAGTAAGAGGACACAAGTGCAACTAATGTGACCTAAATGCCTTGAATCATCATTAATCGCTGTTTCTAACACAAACAAAACAAAGGCAGCAGCATCATCTCTGAAGTCTTAGCGAGAATCCTCCTGAAAACAGTAAACCCTGCCATCACATACTGGCTACTACATAAAAGAACATGCCCAGTTTGGGCCAACAGGCCTGCTGCAGTGTTCCTCCTTTCTTATGTTCTGATGTAATAGAAGAGGGACACTGAAACATACCTTCTCAAATCCAACCATTTGCCCAACCTATTTATATGCTACTCAAGCCATAGCTTTTATAACCTTTTTACTCGTGTACCAGCTGACTTTTCCACCAATGTATAACTACTACTACTACCTCTACTAGTACTACACCTCACTCAAAGCCTATATATACCCTCTGTGTCCATGTATTGTTTGTAACGGCTTGATAAAGCTCTTGGAGAGCGAAACGTTGCCACAATAAAATGTCACATTAGTTTCACTTGTGTCCTTTTACTTAACATATTGTCGGTAATTCTACCAATATTAATATAACCATCTCTAACACCACTATCGCCACCGTCATCATTACTACTACCATCAACACCATTTCTAACACCCTCACCACCGTCATCATCACTACTACCAACACCATTTCTAACACCACCGTCATCACTACCACCACCATCACTAATGTAACTGCGCCGAGTAACTTCAAGGGGGTGCACTTCGCTTTCCTGCCTGTCTTCGTTCTTCGTAAATGGGTCGTGCGCTCTGTAATCGCTGCGCACCATACAAAACACGATCCTGCGACTCATCTCAGGCAGCTCAAATAGCAGCTCACCAGAGTCAACTAGCTGTTTGTCAACGACCCTTGTTAGTCTACCCAGTAATGACTGTTTAGGCTGTCTGCTTGTTCAGAGGATGGGTTGGTTGACTGGGTTAGTTACCTGTCTGGTCAAGCAAACTTTCTCGATCCAAATGGTGGCTCTCACAATGGAAAAAGATACAAATGGAGTCTAATGTGATCCTTTATTCAGAACGTTTCGTCACACAGAGGGCTTTCGAAACGTTTCCAACAAAGTATCGTATTATACTGCATTCGTATCTCTTCTTATTTCCTGTCGGAATTTTATACCGTTTTCTCCATCTGGTTGACATCATACTGGCTTCCTATCGAGGGCCCCAGGTACCTTTAAAAAGAGACTGGACAGATATATGAGTTGGAGGTGTTGGGTTTGATTGGTGTTTGGGGTTACGGAAGCAAATTCTTGGGTACCTTTGAGAAAAGGATGGACCAATACGTGGGTGGTTTTGATAAGGACCTGCCTGGTATGGGCCAGTAGACCTGCTGCAGTGTTCCTCCATTCTTATGTTCTTATCTGAGTTCATTGTAAATGTGTATTCTCTGTCGTAGTTCAAAGTGTTCCCATATTTCATAACTCTCCATAAACTCCATTTACATATTTGAATTGTATTTAATATTTGTACATGTATATGTAGTGTACATATACATTATGTTGATGGAATAAAGTTGAATTAAAAGTTCGTAGCATATCTGCCACCACCACTACCATCGCTGCCACCACCGCCACCGTCACCACCACCACCACCAAAACTACCACCACTACCAGAACCATAACCACCTCCACCACCACCACCGCTGCTACCACCACCACCGCCGCTAACACCACCCCCACCACTACCACCACCGCCGCTACTACCACCACCACCACTAATACCACTACCACCACCACCACCACCACCACCAGCACTACCACTACCACCATCAGGGCTTGCGCGCTCTAGCCGTTAATACTTCCTCTAAGTTTTACAAATTAAACCAAAAACGATAATGATGATCAGGCGGAACTCTGCCTCTTCAGACATGATTGATGGTACAAGTTCTGCGAAGATGTGTATTGTTGATGCTCTTCCTCATGTCCTTCCTCACGTCCCTCCTCGTGCACTTTCTCATGTTACATAAAGAATACAGGAGGAGGAAGGGGAATTAAAAGATGTGGAATGAAAGATACAATTAAAAGAAAAGAAATGGGTTGGAATGAATATAATTCGTGGGGAATGATCGTGCAGACTTCAGGAAGTAGGTTACCCTTGCAAGGTCTGGCACTCTGTGAGGCTGATGCTGGATGCGAGAGTAGAGCATTAATCTCGGAATCAGCGGACAGAGGATCGACCCTCCATCACTCCAGTCGCTGTATGAGCTTTATATAAATACAATAACAACGTGGCTATGCCGCCGCTGTTGATTGATAAGATATACCATAAGGCCAGCCCCGAGAAAGGTATCCCCGTATCTCATAAGGCTAGCCATCTTCTACTTCAATTATCCGAGAAAGGTATCCCCTTATTCCGTATCCCAACCCCCTCTACATCAGTGCATGCAAAAGAAATAGTCCAAAGTGCGGCATAAATTTCTAATTTAGTTGAATATCAGCAATGAAAATCTGAAGCTAATCAGAAGAGACATTCACAAGTTACTGAATGGAAAATCAATTCAAAATTCCTCTAGTTAAGATACATCAGCTTTTAAGAGTTTTCAATTATTGCTCGGAAACAATTTGCTTAATAAAAGCGACAAAAATAAAAGATAGTTTAGAAAGACACGTAAGCAAACACTAGATATATTTATTAGAAACGTTTCGGTCCTGGGACCTTGATCGCTTCTGAAAAGTGATCAAGGTCCCAGGATCGAAATGTTTTCTAATAAATATGTCCTAGTGTTTGCCTACTTGTCTTTCTAAATAAATTTGTTGGTATCTGTTATTATGGTTTATACCAAAATCAAAGATAAACAGACCAAAATCAGTGGTAAAATTCCTCTGAGCAGAACTCACCATCGCTGAAAGTTTGAAACCGATCAGAATAAGCGTTCCCCAGTTATTGATATGCCATAAATATGTTAGGGAATTGATAACTTTGCATCTAGAGAAACTAAAGACATTCAGAAAAGGCATCCCTGACAAAAATAATAAAACACAGTTTTAACGAAATAAAGTTGGTAAATTATCACATACAATCTCCAATAACTATATCTCAACCAGTGTTGAAAGTTTGAATCCAATCAGAAGAGTCGTTCTTATGATATTAAGTGGAAAAATCAAATCCAGGAATGGTGTATATAAAATTGATCTTAGAAAACCTGCACATGATAATAGACGCGTGAACCTTTTCCCGGTTACAGTGCAATAGCGTTGAAAATTTGAAGCCGATACGAAGATGCATTCTCGAGTTACAAAGGAGAAGGAAAAAAAAATAATCCCATATCGGGATTATACCTAGAGAGGGTATACCTGGAGAAGGTATACATGGAGAGGGTATTCCTGGAGAGGGTTTCGGTGATCAACGCCCCCGCGGCCCTGTCCGTGACCACGTTTCACCACTACTACTACTACTACTGCTGCTGCTGCTGCTACTGCTGCTGCTACTGCTGCTGCTACTGCTGCTGCTGCTGCTGCTGCTGCTGCTGCTGCTGCTGCTGCTGCTGCTAATGACGATACTAATAATTAATATAAATAATAAGCGAGAGGAGCAGCATCACTGGGTTTTGGATCCCAAATGTTTTTTGAGTATTATTGTAGGTTCTGGTAGGATGGATAACATAGCTCTCATATCTGAAATGATGAATCTTTCGGAAGAAGTAGGATGAGTCAAGGAGCCTCTCGCTCTCTCTGACTTCACCATTTGAAAAATAGCTAAAGACAATTTGTTTTGAAACACTGTGGAAGTTACATGGTAAGAACTGTTATCTTATTGCAACTCATGTGCAAGGTAACACTAGTTATCGTACCGCTGTTCATGTGCAAGGTAACACCAGTTATCGTACCGCTGTTCATGTGCAAGGTAACACCAGTTATCGTACCGCAGTTCATGTGGAAGGTAACACCAGTTATCGTACCGGATTTCATGTACAAGGTAACACCAGTTATCGTACCACAGTTCATGTACAAGGCAACAGCAGTTATCGTACCGCAGTTCACGAACAAGGTAACAGCAGTTATCGTACCACAGTTCATGTACAAGGCAACAGCAGTTATCGTACCGCAGTTCATGATCAAGGTAACAGCAGTTATCGTACCGCAGTTCATGAACAAGGCAACAGCAGTTATCGTACCGCAGTTCATGAACAAGGTAACAGCAGTTATCGTACCGCAGTTCATGAACAAGGCAACAGCAGTTATCGTATCGCACTTCATGACTCTCAACAATCGAATGACTGCAACCACTTAGAGAAAAGTTTCAGGCCCTTTTGAAAACAAAATTACAATTGCTTCGGTAAAACTTCAGCAACATTAGGTAAAAAAAAAATTATCCAGCAACCACAGGTACTTGGAATCACTACTACAGGCACTCAGGAAAAACTACAGTTGTTTACAAGAAACTACAGCCACTTAGGACAAACAATATCAATTCGGAAATCTACAGTCACTTCGGAAAAACTACAGCTAGCCAGGAAGAACTATAGATAAGTTGGAGGATCACAACCAGTGTGTATAAACACTATAGTGACTCGAGAAGGCTACAGCTACTTTGGGAAATGCTCCAATTAGCACGTCTCACATAGATAAATCGTATATGAAGAACTGGGCTAGCACGTTCGTTAGTGTCAGTCTTCAGAGCGAAGCTCATTATTATCACCCACAATCTGCTCCAGCTTCGTTAAAGACAAAATTAACCTCATTGACAGAGGTCGCCATTGGCTTTATTAAACGACTAGGTGAGAAAATTACCCGTGTGTGTGTGTGTTCACCTATTTGCAGGGGTCGAGACATAGCTCCTGGCCCCGCCTCTTCACTGATCGCTACTAGGTCCTCTCTCTCCCTGTTCCATGAGCTTTATCATACCTCGTCTTAAAACGATGTATGGTTCCTGCCTCCACTACATCAGTTGCCAGACTATTCCACTTCCTGACAACTCTATGACTAAAGAAATACTTCCTAACATCTCTTTGACTCATCTTAGTCTTCAACTGTGTGTGTGTTTGTGTGTGTGTGTGTGTGTGTGTGTGTGTTGTGGGGTTAGTGTAGTGTGCCCTTACTCAAGTTATGTGTGGTGTTTTAGTGCTCTGAAAGATTTACTTACCCATCTTAGTCATTTCCTCACCCAAGATCTTGCGTTAATGCCTAAGTCGTCTGCCAGTTTTGCCAAACAAATAATGTTTGCATATATAATGTATATGATGATTATGCAAAACAACCACAGGGAGAGCTGAATGATAGCTCTAGGCCTTTCGTGTTGCAATCAACCCATCATCAGGAGCTTGCTCTAGCCAGAATCGTTCCCCTGAATGAAACTTCTTGGACTTCCCACTTATTTCAGCAACATTGCAAGCTCCTGATGATGTGTTGATTGCAACACGAAGGGCCTAGAACTATCATTCAACTCCCCCTGTGGTTGTTTTTCATCATAATCATCATCGTCATCGTCATCATCATCATCATCGTCGTCGTCATCGTCGTCGTCATCGTCATCATCATCGTCGTCATCGTCGTCGTCGTCATCGTCGTCATCGTCATCATCGTCATCATCATCATCATCGTCATTATCAACTGATTAATAATACCTTCGTATTGCGAGAAAATCACTCGTTTTAGACTTAGTCCGTCAAACATCATCTCTGAAATTCTGTCGACCTTTTCAGTGTGGAAATCCTGTGCTGGTGGCGCATGCAGATGATCTCTTTCTCCCTATCGTTGCATATTCATAAAGCCATCATACTTGCAAATCTTAAAACACATATACACGCAATTATGATAATGAATCCTGAAATACTCACATGTGTGGTGATACAACAGAACAGCGATGTGTTGTATCCACGTACACCCATCGACTCACTCGCTCTGAAGTGCGGATGTCTGCTGTAACTCCTCGCGAGACACGGACGGAAGTTTGGCTTTGTGCTCACAGACATGGAAATGCATGTACACGATTGTTAAGACGCTCACACACACACACACACACATACACACACACACACACACACACACACACACACATACACACACACACACACACACACACACACACACACACACACACACACACTCACACACACACACACACACACACACACATACCACATACACGCACATGCATACAAAGGCCCACTAGCTTCCCATCTCATAGCAAGTCCTACTCAAGGCTCAACTACAGACTATAACAGTAACCCCCCACACCCTCCACCTCTTCCCAGTCTACAACTATAACACAAGATTGATGGACTGAACACATCGACTCCAGGCCGAGGGACTGATTACCTCAAACTCCTCCTCTCCTCACCCCTCTCTGCTTTGTATTGGACTGATGAAGCCACTGTGTGGCGAAACGTTTCCTTAATAAAGATTCCCATATGTTACATAAGTGTCTCAATCTTCAACTCGTCGGTTTTTAAAACCATTTATCACCCAACTATAACACAGACTCACCCCCCTTCCATGTAAGAAGGCACCCACCAACCCAAGTCTCACCTCTCCTTACAGATGAACAAAGAATTGTGATTCTGGACACCACATATCAACCCATAATAAAATAAAAGAAAAACGCTGAATTTAGGACACAAGAGTAATGAAAGAAAAGATAGCAAAGTCAACCCCAAACATCATAGCTACAACAGAGACATAACAGATGCTATATTCCCAACAAACTAAAAAACAAAATGGAGGAAAGGAGAAGGAAACAGAGGATGGGAGGATATATACTGCTAATCAGAAACCAGCGGGGCTCTGAAGAGACGAGAGGGGTAAATAGATACAAGTCAGATGAGTGTATAGTGGATACAGTCAAGATTGTGGGACTCAGAGTAGTAGATCATGATAAAAATATGGAAAAACGAAGCACTGACTGACTGACTCCATAGCAGAAGCAGTAAGATCCCATTCGGAAGATTTCAACCACATAGAAATTGACTGAAAGAACTGGGATCCACAAAGTCCACTAGAAACATGGAGGACTAAGACGACGGAAGTAATGATGGATAACTTAGGTGTCCGCTTGGCAGACACCAATATCAGATGCAATTACGGTAACCGTAATTGCATCTGATATTGGTAAAATAGAATATGAGAGACGTCTGGGCGCCAGCTACCATGCATTAGTGAATTTTGTCTGCCTTGTGGAAGTAAATACTGAGGAAAAATCAGCAGGTGAGGGATGGGGAAACCCAGATAGTAGAAGAGGAAACTTTGAGGTGATGAGAAAATTGCTGGATGCAATGTAATAAGAAAGGAAACTTTAAGGAAAGTGAACAAAATGGGAAGGCGTAGCAAGCAATAAAGTGCTGGGAGAAAAGGAGTTCATCACAAGAAGAGAAAAATGTAAAAAAAAAGTCCTAGGTTCAGCCGAAGAGGCAGAGAGGAAAAAAAAAGTGCAAAAGAATGAAAAAAGCCTAGAAAGCAATGCATATAAGAAGACAGGGAAGCGAGCAGAAGCCAGAAACGATAATGCAATGCTGAGAGGAGAAGCTGAGCGACATTCTGAGAATGATACTCTACAGCAGCGAAAGCCAAGTGTGAACTGTAGCTGCTTCAGTCACATCAGAAGAGAGGCGACAGTAAAACATCAAGAAATAAGACTGAAAAAGGAAGGAGAGCTCACGAGAAACGACAAGGAAGTCTGTGAGGAGTTGAACTTACGATTTAAAGAGATGCTCTCAGTGTAAACAAGGGAAACTCCAGACACTCAAAGAGAGAGGATATTCCAACGGCCACACAAACACAACATACATACACAAGGGAAAGAGGTGAAAAAATGAGTGAAATGTATACATGAAAGGCAAAGGGAACTGAGAAATTGTCATCATGGATTCTGCTAGAGGAAACAGAGGCACTGTGTGAACCACTAATAATAACGATTACAAGTAGTCAACTGAAAAAAGATACTCGTCAGAGATCTGGAAGACAGTAAATGTAGTTCCAGCAATTAAGAAAAGAGACAGCCAGCAATTAAGATTAGAGACACGCATACTATGTAAGGTAATGGAAATATTAATTAGGAGAGTGATGGAGCATCTAGAGGGGAGTTTTTTCATTAACAATAACCAGCACGGGCTAAGAGATGGCAAATCTTGTATAACCAATCTGCTGGAATTCTATGACAAAATAACAAAAGTGAGACAGAAGAGAGACGAATAGATGGACAGACTCTAGGTATACTGCAAGAAGGCATTTGATTGTGTACCTTACAAGGGACTGGGACAAAAATTTGAGTAGGTAGGAATAAAGGAAATGTGCTAAAGAGGATCAGTATCTCTTAGGAGAGAGACAAAGGATGAGAACTGAACCTAAACAAATTATAACAGAACGTAAACAACTGAAAATTGTGAAATTGAACACAATTCACATGAAAATCGTGTCTATAAAAATTATTTACTTTGAAACTTTCTTTCAACAAACCGGCCGTATCCCACAGAGGCAGGGCGGCCCAAAAGAAAAAAAAAAGAAAGTTTTTAAATTTAGTAATGTATGCAGGAGAAGGGGTTACTAGCCTCTTGCTCCCGGCATTTTAGTCGCTTCTTACGACACGCATGGCTTACGGAGGAAGAATTCTGTTCCACTTCCCCATGGAGATACTTTGAAACTGTTCTCATGAAAAATGTGCACACAAAAACTGTGCGAAAATTATTTTCATGAGAACTGTGCACATAAAAGCAGCCGAAGAGGCAAACCCACCTGAAATGCACACAAGCCCCCAAAAAAAATAGAATAGGGAAAAGAAGCATACAAAGTCAGTTTGGCTACAAATATAACGACTAGCAAACTGCCTCAGCATTAAAAGGTTTCTTGGATGCTGGTGAAGGGCTCTTATTCCAAGGAATTAAAGCTACTTTTCCTATGGATTAAACGGTTTTGTCGCCTTTCCAGAAATTTAATAATAATAACTAAAACATCAGCAACAACAACACAAATATTAATAATAAATTTAAAAAAATCACAAAGAAAAGATTGTATGAAACATTGTCATTGTTATTTGTTATTGTTATTTTTGTGTAAATTTGAAGTATAAAACAGTACCGCGGATGGAACAAGGAACAAATAACCCCCGGATTTGTACAGGAAATTTTTAACGATGGTTTCCGACGGTCCTGAACCACATTATCAACACACGATAACGGCTCGTGATGGAACGAAACGTCCTCAGAAGTTTGCCCTCATATTGTGGCTCAGTTGTGAATCTTAGTCAAAACAAAGGAGTTTTTTTTCGCATCTTGACATATTCTTAGCTCTGCGTCCTGCTAGAAGATAGGGAGTGCTCACATCTTAAAGACTCTTAGATCTGCGTCAGTCAAAAGTTCTCACAATTTAGAGAGACTTAGATCTGCGTCAGTCAAAAGTTCTCACAATTTAGAGAGACTTAGATCTGCGTCAGTCAAAAGTTCTCACAATTTAGAGAGACTTAGATCTGCGTCAGTCAAAAGTTCTCACAATTTAGAGAGACTTAGATCTGCGTCAGTCAAAAGTTCTCACAACTTAGAGAGACTTAGATCTGCGTCAGTCAAAAGTTCTCACAATTTAGAGAGACTTAGATCTGCGTCAGTCAAAAGTTCTCACAACTTAGAAAGACTCTTAGATCTGCGTCAGTCAAAAGTTCTCACAACTTAGAAAGACTCTTAGATCTGCGTCAGTCAAAAGTTCTCACAATTTAGAGAGACTTAGATCTGCGTCAGTCAAAAGTTCTCACAACTTAGAGAGACTCTTAGATCTGCGTCAGTCAAAAGTTCTCACAACTTAGAGAGACTCTTAGATCTGCGTCAGACAAGAGAAAAGCTCTCACATCCGAGAAACTCTCAGCTCAGCTTCACTCAAAAATACACATTTTCACACCTGACAAACTCTTAGATAAGCATCAGATTAGATGAAAGAGTTCTCATATTTCCCAAGGGAAAAAAAACCCGTTCGTATCTCTATCAGCCAAGAAGAAAACAAAATCTCATGTTGCCTTAGAAACTCATTAAGAAAGACATTTGTTTACCTGTGATGAGAACAACACCAAAACATTAGTGAAAAATTAACTCTGATTATGAGTGTCCAACTAACATTAGCTTTTATTTTGTAACTAACACAAGTATTAGTTTATAACGTCATTAAAAAACGTGTAAGCACAGTGACTTTGATACAATTTATTCAATTTGCAACGCACTACAAATAGTGATTGGTTGAATGTGCTTGATGAGTTGAAAATAATTTAATAATGTGTTCTAGTGAAATCGTAATTGTACAGTTAAAGACAGGAAATGAGAGATAGAATGTGTGTGTGTGTGTGTCCCTGTGTCTGTGTACGTGGACAAGTATGTGTCTGTTATTTTCCTGATATCTAAGCACAAAATTCAGAGTCCCAGATTCATAAATAACCTATTGCTGAAACGTTTCGCCTTCACAGTAGGCTTCTTCAGTCAAATACAGAGGCAGCAGGTGTTTGACCCAAGAAGTCTACTGTGTGGGCGAAACGTTTCAACAATAAAGATACCCAACTGTCGATCATGTATCTTAATCATCAACTTGTCGGTATTTTCTACCATTTTCAACGTTACTGGTGTGGTCTGACTGGTCCAGGACGGACCGAAACGTCATCTTGAGCTCCCTCTCCTAACTGCGGGTAATTTGTGAATTGTTCCAGCCACGGTATTATGATTTTCCTTCCCCAGAGTTCCAGATGGATACATGTCAACCTCCCAGAGGTGCTTCAAAATCAGGAGGACACAACACACGAGTCAGGGCACCGGGAATAGCATCATAACATAAAGGAAGGTCAGCAGAGTCAAATCACAGAGAGATCAAAGTGCTGTGTACTCTTCTGTATTTTAGCAGGACGTTGCATCAGCACCTCGAGTCTGTCGATGCTATGTTGGCAATACATTTAAACAGTTCCCTGAATTCGTTCCCTCGACTTTCCTCTGTCTTAATTTTCTGCGTCTTTTGAGGCATTTAGCTGATTTAATGCTTCCTAAATTTTCGAGTTTCCCCTTATAATTTAAGAACATAAATATTAATGGAAATTAAGTACACCTATTGGCCAATTCGAGACATCTTCTATATCATTCACATAACTGTTCATCTTATATAGGAGGGAGAAACTTACGAGGACTTTTCGGTGAGGCTCGGACCATTTGTTCATCCTATGTTTTATGTTATTCACAGGGTTTTGTTTTTAAAGGAAAGTTTAGTTCAGGGTCTGATGTTTGCCCTTTAAAGCTTCCTGTCAGTAGTTCAAGTTCTTTTGTGAAAAGTTAGGTCTGTTCTGTTTCTACTAAAGAGATTTATGTCTCAGGCCTGGAGTTCAGAGCCTCCCGTTCATAGTTCAGAACCTCTTCAATGTTGTTCAGATCCTCCCCTTTATAGTCCAGAACCTTTTTGTTAAGTGTTGAAAACCTTCCCTCTATAGTTCAGAAAGTCTTGAATGTAGTTCAGAGCCTCCTCTCTGTAGTTCCGAAGCACTTGCATGCAATTCAGAGTCTCCTGTCTGTAGTGCGCTGTCTACTGTCTGTAGTGCGCTGTCTACTGTCTGTAGTGCGCTGTCTACTGTCTGTAGTGCGCTGTCTACTGTCTGTAGTGCGCTGCCTACCGTCTGTAGTGCGCTGCCTACTGTCTGTAGTGCGCTGTCTACTGTCTGTAGTGCGCTGTCTACTGTCTGTAGTGCGCTGTCTACTGTCTGTAGTGCGCTGTCTACTGTCTGTAGTGCGCTGCCTACCGTCTGTAGTGCACTGCCTACTGTCTGTAGTGCGCTGCCTACTGTCTGTAGTGCGCTGTCTACCGTCTGTAGTGCGCTGTCTACTGTCTGTAGTGCACTGCCTACTGTCTGTAAGGCTTGTAATTTAGATATGTTTCTCTGAAATTTTGAGCCTCCTCTCCTTTGAAGAAATTAACAGGAGTCTTGCAGAGAATTGTGTCTTACAAATTTTTGTCACTTACAGAGAGCTGTGACTTACAAAGGGTTGTGACTTACATAGGGTAGTGGCTCTCAGAGGTTAGTGACTTAGAGGGTAGTGACTTAGACGAAAGTGACTTACATAGGGTAGTGGCTCACAGATGCCCTATCTTATTTTTCTGTGTGGAGTTCCTGCAGGATACACATCCTTCAAGACTAAGGTGCTCCTCACCAACTCAAAGGCTGAGGGACTCATTACCTCATCTTTGTATATAATTCTTCATATTATGTCCTTGTATTGATAAAGCCACTGGAGGGCGAAACGTCTACAAATAAAGACACCCAAATGTTGCACATGTGTCTAATTCTTCATCTTGTCGGCATTATATACCATTTATGTACAGGATATACATCACGCCCTTCACTGTTGACATTGTTGGCCAGCTTAGTGTGTTGGCCAGCTTAGTGTGTTGGCCAGCTTAGTGTGTTGTGTGTCTTTTTCTGGTGGGCTGTGGAAATGCTGCTGAGATTTTTAACTGAACTCATAATGCACTTTAGTTACCGGCTTACAATTATCTACAGTGTGTCTGCATGGTGTCTGCATGGTGTCTGCATGGTGTCTGCATGGTGTCTGCATGGTGTCTGCATGGTGTCTGCATGGTGTCTGCATGGTGTCTGCATGGTGTCTGCATGGTGTCTGCATGGTGTTTGTATGGTGTGTGTGTGTGTGTGTGTGTGTGTGTGTGTGTGTGTGTGTGTGCATAGGCATTGATGATTTTATTTGTTTTATGTCGTATCCCAGAATCCTTATTCCCCTACCAACATTTCCACATCACCACCAAAATAATTTATCTCAGAAAAATTATTAAAAAAAAAATTAACACATTTGAACAAAACAAGAAATTAATATATATATATATATATATATATATATATATATATGTCGTGCCGATTAGGTAAAACTTGCGATTTTGGCTTAAATAGCAACGCTCACCTTGCCATATAAGACAAATGAAAATTTGTGTATGCAATAATTTCGCCAAAATCATTCTGAACATAACGAAAAAAATATATTTCATTGTGTTTGTTTATTATTAAATTAATGTTAACGTATCTAAAATATATTTAGTTGTGTTAGGCTAAATTAAATTGCGCTCTTTGTAATAAGGTTAGGTAGGTTTTCAAAGTTTCTCTTGGTACAAAATTAAAAATTCTTACATTAACATAAATGAAAAAAATATATCTTTAAACGTATAAGAGAAAATTTTAGAAAGGACTTAATTTTAGATGAGTTCTTGCTAATTGACCAGTTTTACCTAATCGGCACGACATATAAATATATATATATATATATATATATATATATATATATATATATATATATATATATATATATATATATATATATATATATATATATATATATATATATATATATATCTTTAGCATTGAAGGTAAACCCTCTTAATTCACAAAGTTGGTCTCCCAAAGTTATAATTTCATTCAGAAACTCGAAATCAGAAAACTTGGTATCTACATGAAGAAGAGCTTGCCTCTGAGAAAGAAATTTCCCACAAAATATAAAAATGTTTGCTATGGGTTTATCAGTGGCTAGATTATTCTGCAAGTTTTGTGGCAAGATACATTGGTGCCGTTGCTCTTCTCTCATGCAGAGCAACACCATGCAGGCAGCAACCACACAGTTGTAGCCACTCTCTTTATTGCTGCCTCTTTAATGCTTTATGTTTCTGGGTTTAGGCTTCCTTGTTGTGGTCTGTGCTCTGTGTTCGCTGTGCTGTGTTCTGCTCTGGGTTCGCTGTGCAGTTTTCTGCTCTGGGTTCGCTGTGCTGTGTTCTGCTCTGTGTTCTCCTCTTATTTTCTTGACTGCTCTGTTGGTTGCGCCTACGTTAGTATTCTCTCTTTATGGCCAGGTACAACAGTCCTGTTAAAAGTACATGTGGTCGTAGTAAAAAACATAGGAATGGAGGAGCACTGCAGTAGGCTTATTGGCCTATGTTAGGTAGGTTCAATTCTTAAGCAACTCAAAATTCTTCCCTCATTGACACTACCTGGGAGTTTGTTCCACTCATCTACAAGTCAACCACCACATCCCGTATTTCCACTATATCTAGATCTAATTCTAAATTTGTCTATCTTGAAGCCATTATTGTGAGTCCTGGCTTAGTTAGCTATTGTTCAATGCGCTATGTATATCCCCCTTTATTTATTCCGCTTTTCCATTTATACGCTTCATTTATATCCTCCCTATTTCTACGTTTTTTCCAGGGAGTGTAAATTCATTGTCTTTAGCATATCTTCGTAGAAAGGGTTTTTGATGCACAGGACCAACTGCGTCATCCTTCTCGGTATATTTTCCAGCGCCTTTATATGTTCATTCTGAAATATAGAAGCCAGAACTGAGCAGCAATGCCTTTGTTGCTTCGTGTGAATATAATAATGGTATATAATGATATAACGTGTTCAGAACATGTATGTCGTGCCGAATAGGTAAAACTTGCGATTTTAGCTTAAATAGCAACGCTCTTCTCCCCGAATAAGGCAAGCGAAAATTTGTGTATGCAATAATTTCGCAAAAATCATTCTGAACCTAACGAAAAAATATATTTCATTGTGTTTAATTATTATTATTAAAATATTGTAAACTTATCTAAAATATATTTAGTTGGAGTAGGCTAAATTAAATTGCTCTTGTTATAATAAGGTTAGGAATATTATAGCATATTATTATGCTATAATATATATATATATATATATATATATATATATATATATATATATATATATATATATATATATATATATATATATATATATATATATATATATTAACACATCGGCCGTTTCCCACCAAGGCAGGGTGGCCCGAAAAAGAAAAACTTTCATCATCATTCACTCCATCACTGTCTTGCCAGAAGCATGCTTACACTACAGTTATAAAACTGCAACATTAACATCCCTCCTTCAGAGTGCCGGCACTGTACTTCCCATCTCTAGGACTCAAGTCCGGCCTGCCGGTTTCCCTGAATCCCATCATAAATGTTACCTTGCTTCCACTCCAACAGCACGTTAAGTATTAAAAACCATTTGTCTCTATTTACTCCTATCAAATACGCTCACGCATGCTTGCTGGAAGTCCAAGCCCCTCGCACACAAAACCTCCTTTATACCCTCCCTCCAACCTTTCCTAGGCCGACCCCTACCCCGCCTTCCCTCGACTACAGATTTATACAC
The DNA here is from genome assembly GCA_009830355.1 of Cherax destructor. Lineage (NCBI taxonomy): Eukaryota > Metazoa > Arthropoda > Malacostraca > Decapoda > Parastacidae > Cherax > Cherax destructor. The sequence continues at coordinate 169,507 of WNWK01000534.1, forward strand.
TCAAGAAGTCATTCTATTTTGTTCCATCCTCTCTACATGTCCAAACCACCTCAACAACCTCTCCTCATCCCACTGGATAATAGTCTTGGTAATCCCGCACCTCCTCCTAATTTCCACACTACGAATTCTCTGCATTATATTCACACCACACATTGATCTCAGACATGGCATCTCCATTGCCTCCAGCCTTCTCCTCGTTGCAACATTCACCACCCATGTTTCACACCCATATAAGAGTGTTGGTATAACTATACTCTCATACATTCCCCTCTTTGCTTCCACGGATAAAGTTCTTTGTCTCCACAGACTCCTAAGTGCACCACTTACCTTTTACCCTCATCAATTCTATGATTCACCTCATCCTTCTTAGACCCATCTGTTGACACGTCCACTCCTAAATATCTGAATACATTCATCTCCTCCATATTCTCTCCCTCCAATCTGATATCCAATCTTTCATCACCTAATCTTTTTGTTATCCTCATCACCTTACTCTTTCATATATTCACATTCAATTTCTTTCTTTCACATACCCTACCAAACTCATCCACTATCCTCTGCAACTTCTCTTCAGAATCTCCCAAAAGCACAGTGTCAGACTTGTTTAGAATATATATCGGATACCTTCTCGGATCAAGAGCCCTTCACGAGCACCAAGCAAAGCCATCCCCAGTGAAGGGATACAGACCTTAGAGGTTCTCATACACAATCCTCTGCCAACTACCAACTAATTCAGCCTACGAGTATCTCTGTCGATATCCCCCCCCTTACTTTGCCAATGCTGTGGACGTCCCGAGGCATAATTATAGATGATTATACAGGTGCTCTGGGGACTCCCGGTAATGTAGGATTCATTTGGATAATGTGAGTAACTGGCGGCAGTGTTCAGCCTCGCCGGATGGGATCTACAAGACTCCTTGTGGCGTTGATGGAGGTGTCGTACATCTGGCTTTGTCATGGCGTTGAGTGAGGCATTGTACTGCTGGTCGTTGAGGCGTTGATGAAGGTATCGTACGTCTGGTCTAGTTATGTTATGTTACGCTATGATACGTTACGTTGCGGTAGGTTATGGTATAAGCCTTGGTAATTGATACCGACTAACTGGTTCGAAAAGACACTGGTTCTATTGTCTCTGCAAACCAAACGCTAAGTTAAGCTGGGTTAGGTTAGGACTGATTAATACACAAATAGCCCGCACGCAGGAGAGAAAAGCTTACGACGACGTTTCGGTCCGACTTTGACCAATTACAAAGTCACATTTACACAAAGTGAGGGAGCCAGTATACACAGGCGACTGGGACAAGGACGGGACAAAGAGATATATATATATACCGGTTCCCTCACTCTTATGTGTTATTGTGACTCTCTGATGTGTGCGGATTATCTGAGTATTGTTCCAGTCACGGTATTGTGCCTTTTTTGTCCTTTAAGACTGATTAAGTTAGGTTAGTCTTGACTAACGTTACGTTAGGCTAGCTTATGTAAGACAATAGACGTCAATTAAAGTAATTTAACCCATTACAAGATTCATCAACACTAGTAAATAAGATGGAAATCTGGCTCAGGTTAGCAGCTGGTTCTTGTCTGGGGAGAGTTTACTCTGTAACAAAGATCTGTGCAAAAATAATTTCTAATTAGGAGAACCAGAATAGTGTTATTCTTGAACGTCAAATGTTGATCGTCCAATTAATTCATGACCGCTCTGGAGCTGTGGATTAGACAAATATTGAAAGGCAGATCAAATAATGGACGAACGCAGGCAAAATAATTGATAAGTGAGGCGAAATATGGATGGAAAGATGTAATCTTCATGGAAATGCGAAATAATGAATAGGAAAACAAAATAATAAATACGAAGCTCGAAATACTGAATGATAAGACATAGAAAAAGCCGAGAATTTCCTAATAATAGATACCGAAGGCTAAAGGATGAATGGGAACTAAAAGGCGAGATGTTTGAGATTCGCTGATGTTTCGACAGCAATGATGTGTGAAGCTGCACCCTGGGTAAACAATATAAATTAGAGCAGAGGCAGAGTGAGAAAATCTTCCCGTCTAGGGAGGCACATTCCATTACCACTGAATAACATGAATAATAGCATCAGATTGAAGGTGGATTTTGCCAGTAGGAAAAACCGCTAACGTTTCTGGAGGTGTAGGAAGTGGACTGATGGTGTGTGTGTGTGTGTGTGTGTGTGTGTGTGTGTGTGTGTGTGTGTGTGTGTGTGTGTACCATTTATTGTAACTGCGTTCGAATCACGGCTCCTTACCCTGCCTCTGAAGTTGCTCAACGCTTGCACTACTTTTTACTCTAGTCTTACCCCTACTCTTCAATCTATGTACTAAATCTTTAGAAAATTCTTTTTTTCATCTAATTCTTTCCACCCTGAGACTAAAGAAATATTCGCCACCCTTCCTGGGGCTCACCATCAAGCTGTGATCCATTTTCCTTCTGGTCTGTCCCGACATTCTTTGTTTTATATAACTGTACATATTCTGCCGTGAAGACCTCCCTGGTTCTCCTCACGTTCTTCACGGTCATCCTTCATGAGTTCTTCTGCATCCTACTTCAGTCTTATCAATTGTTTTCTTTTTAGAGTCATCATCCTTCACATGTGGCGCCAAAGTAACTTTCTTGCTCTCTCGTGTCATATTGCTTTTGTTGTCTCAGCTCCTCTTCCATCCTATCTCTTCTGTGTCTTTTCATATGTTTGGTTGTTATTGTGTTATTGGACTGACATGTTGTATCATCTCTCGACTCTTCTGCCTTTCTGGTTGAATCATTGTTGACTTTTGGTTCTCTTATTTCTTTTCCTCGTTTTCAGTGTGTAGCTTTTCTTTTGTCTCTTGACATTTTGTATCTCTCTTTTAGCTTCATCAGCCTTTGTTTTCGCATATACATCTAGCTCCCTTTCCCACAGCAGTTCTTTTAAAATATTTTCATACTTTCATATCCCTCTCTTTTGTAGTCTGTTATGTTCTTTGCCTCTTCCT
>WNWK01000534.1:177500-257500 GCA_009830355.1 Cherax destructor
TAGTGTCCCTAACATGTTGGTGCATGAGGTTTTCCAGTACCACATCCATCATCTTGGCTCTCCATGTTTCGGGACCCCCATGTGGCTCCAGGTTTTCCCAATCGATCTCCCTATGATTGAAATCACCCATAACCAGTAACTTTGCTCTGCTCGAGTGAGCTCCTCTTGCCACCTCGGCCAGTGTGTCCACCATTGCTCTCTTCATATTCCTCTCTTGGCCTCCTGCAGTTCTGTGGTGGGTTATACATCACTGCAATGACTACATTATGTTCCCCAGACTGAATTGTACCTACTATGTAATCCCTTTCTCCAATCTCGTCCATTCCTTCCATTTCTTCAAATCCCCATCGGTTTTTAATGAGCAGTGCAACCCCTCCTCCCCCTCTGCTCCTTCTCTGTTTCCTCAGGATCTGATATCCCGGTGGGAAGATTGCGCCTGTTATTGTCTCAGTGAGCTTAGTTTCCGTGACTGCTATGATGTCTGGGGACGTCTCATTGATTCTTTCATGCCATTCCTCACATTTATTCGTTATTCCATCCGCGTTCGTGTACCAAACCTTCAACTTCTTTTCTAAAACTGTGGTCCGGGGAGAATATTGGGGTTGAGGGAGGGGGAGACCTGGCGGGGGCCTATGGGGGTGTTGCGGTTGGGGTGGGGTTTGTGATGAGGGGGGTGGGGGCAGAGTGCCCATAGAGGGTTGCTGTAGGGGTGGGGTTTGTGATGTGAGGGGTGGGGACAGAGGGAACAGTGTGTGTTTTTTGGTTTAGATTGTTCAGTTGCATTGAGGTTGTCGTGGTTGGATCCTTCTGTGTGTGTGTGGGTGTGTGTGTGTATGTGTGTGCGCGCATGTTTATACAAAAAATGAGTATTGCCTGTAAAGAGAGAATTTCAGTCAACTATCTGAATAACCCCCCAAAAATCTACGTGAATTTCCAACCAAGAATTTTGACTCCACAAGGACTCCCCTTTCCTCGTTAACGCCACACTGCCTAACCTCACTCATATTTTGTAGCCTCTATCTCGCTCTTTCTCTTTCTCTCTCCATATATATATATATATATATATATCTGCATCAGGCCAGAGAAGGGAAGATGCATCAGCTCAAGGCCTTTCATACTGTATCTAATGCTTCGTCAGGAGCTTCGCAATGCAAGGAAATTGATAATCCTGTAGTTAGCATAACTTGGAGCGACGCCATCCTGAGGCACGTCATGAGCAGCGGCCCAGGCCACGCGAAGTGCCAAGTAGAACCAAAGAGGCACTCAATTTATTCAGCAAATCAAATATCAACAGAAATTAATATCATCGTGGTCTTAATGGTGTCACGATCAATTAACAACAAGCATTCCATTATTCTGGTCACCATTGCTACATATATTTTTTTTCTATTCTGATAAATATATGTTCGAACGAAGACCTATAGAAATACGTATTGTATGTGAGTGTATACACGAACTGTGCGTAAGTAAACACGAATTGTAAACAAATAGAGGAATTATGTATGACAAAGCACGAATTGTAAATGTACACAAGAATTGTGTTAGTAAACACAAGAATTGAATTTAAGCTTTAATAAAACGGACAGCGAAAATACTATTATTATTTAAATCCTCGAGTGTTATTTTGTTATTATTTTATTGTTAACAAACAAGCAGGACCTTTATTCTCTGTGGACTGAACAATTGAGCTGTGGCACAAAACAATAAAGCTCCGCTTCCGCTTCCGCTTTTTGACCAGAGCTTTGGTAAGATGGGGAAGGAAGAAGGATAGGTAAGGATGGAAATTGGGAAAAATAGGGAGTGTGTGTGGAGGAAGGATAAAAAGGTAAGTGGCCCAACCACTTTGGTGCATAATATATGTGTTTAGTGGTATATCAAGGTATATATATATATATATATATATATATATATATATATATATATATATATATATATATATATTATATATATATATATATATATATATATATATATATATATATATATATATATATATGTAATGTAATATGATATACATTATATAATACAGCTATGTTTTTTTTCTTATTGTTGGTGTTGTTCAACACAGCGGCCGTCTCACACGGAGGTAAGGTGACCCGAAAAAAAAGAAACACTATCCCCCATCACTCATTCCATTACCGTCTTGTCAGAGGCACAGTCTTAAAGACACATTAGTAAGAGGTGTGTTGACCTACCTCACTTGGAAGTACATTGGGTCTACCGAGTCCATCCTCTTCTTTTATGTATTGTTTTAAGGACTTGTGTGATATTGTACTGTGGTTTTGAGTATAATATATTATGAATATTTTATAATGCACCGAACACCATGCATAATAAAATATTCATATAAAATATTCATTATATATTCGTATAAAATATTCATAACATGGAACACACAACGAATGTTTTATTACACGTGGAACACTGAACAAATGTTTTATTACACGTGGAACACTGAACAACCTTTGGTGCCAGCTCTTAGTAAATCCCACACTATCCAAAACAAAGCTGAGACTCACAGAAGCACTGTCTCACAGGCCAACTGCAGGAAAGTTACAACACATTCAACACAGCAGCAGTCTGCTACGTGAGTTACGCATCAAACATACCTGCAAGGTGCTGTGTAAGTTACGCATTTAACATAGCAACATACTATGTGAGTTATGCATCTAACATAGAAACTTGCCATGAGCTACGCATCTAGCACAGCAAGCTATTTAGTTAGGTATCTAACATAGAAGTAGGCTGCTATATAGATTATTAAACTTTTAATATAGTCCAAACATTTAGTAAAGTAGTCCCTTCCTACTACTACTACTACTATCTAGGCAGAGGTAGTTTGGATAATAAAGCAGAAGGCTCTCTTACTACACTCCACACCTTCTGGTAATAATGCCGCCATGTAAACGAGAGATTTGCAGGAAAGAAGGATGTAAAGCTTAGATTTGAATGTTGCTGCTGCTGTTGCTACTGCAGATATCCTTGCTTGCAAAACTATTGCTTGACTACCTTCATAATGCAACTCTCTGGCATTTCAGTAATTACCCAAATTCATGTTGGTATGTGTAATTAATAACGTCCTTTAACTGAATGAAAATAAATGAGGGGAAACACTTTTTCTTTGCAAAATAACGTTACTATATTGGGAATCTCGTTTTTTTTTTTAAGTCAGCCCACCCATCAATTTGCATTTTTCACTACAGTCAACCCGACTCAGTGGAGTTCAACTTGGTTTGTTTTATGTTTTATAATTTTGGTTTAAAACAAAGCACCTCTTCCATGCCCTGTCCTTGCTCATCCTTCACAGCAAGCATAGTAAATGTTATTCGTCTGGCTTAAAAAAAAAAATTCATTGTATTTACAAGTTAGAGATAAATGCTCAGCTTGGTAACATTGTATTCTCGTTTGTAGTTAATAACGAAAACACAAAATAATAATCCAGGACTTTATTCATTCTAGCCTACCCACTGTTCGTTTTATCAGCATTTACACACACACGCAAACAGCTGTGTTATACGCAATGTAAAGCATATTTTGCAGATGAATTTGTCTTGCTCTAAAATATTACATTTCTACCACCATAAGAGAGCATATAAACAAGAGAGCTTAGTTTTACCAGTATATTCTTGCGATGTATCGCAAATGCTAAGCAAGAATACTTGCTCCTGAGCAATGACAGTCACACACAGGTAACAAGATTTCACCTGTTTCTGTTAATCATGTTAATAATCGTGTTAATAAACTGTAGGCCTTACCCAGCATGGTTCCTCAGCCCCCGCTGACTTAGGGATGTCATGGGTTGTCATGGGTTGTCTTACAATAGTGGGATCTTGACGTTTAAAATCTCGAGAGAAAATTTAGTCTTCCTTCATTTTTCAATTTGAACAATAATCTGTTCAAACTTCATGCATCTTTGTACCAGCAATGTATCTTTCAAGTCTTGTGTACCATTTTATGTAATAAAATATACCTATTGGTAAAAAAAAATGGGGTGGTAGGGGTAAGTGAAATATTCAAATAGCTTCAGGAAGTAATCGAAATATTTTACCTCGAATTGCCCCTCTGAACCGCAGCGCTGAGTCGCTGGAATAGAAAACCAGCTGACCTGGGATCCTAGTTACCCTGATGAGTATTTTGCCTAGCTCTTTAAGGAGCACTCTTTCCCCATGGACGAAGGGTCTCTGATATGGGAACAAACATATGAAGATGGGCAAGTTCACCGTATTTTCCGGACTTTTGGGACTCCCTGCAACTAGCAGCTGCTGCTCCTTCCTCCCTGGTGTACTGGAGATAGGTATCAACCAATGTGGATGCACTTGTGTAGTCCCACACCACCTGCTTGCCATCTGTCCAGCTTGAAGGGCGATACCATCTGTCACATCAGATCTGCATAATTGGGGTGGCTCCCTTATTACTGGGCATTCGGCTGTTGTGAGGCTCCTTTTGGTGATGTTATTAACCTCTTTGTGCCTTGCAGGCTTTCCATTGGATCTATGGCACACAAGACCATGGTACCAGTATCGGTCTGCGAATTCACTGCCACAAATACACATGTGTTCGGGGAGAATAAGGGCGGCAAGGGAAAGGGCAGCACCAATGGTCTGTGGGTCGAAACGTGTGCCAAGAGAGGAGTTGGGAACAGTAAGCAGGAAGTCCCCTGCATGAGGAGCTGTCACTGCTAGGAGGCGGGCTATGTCCTTCCCTGACACACTCTGAATCCACTACTGTGCCATCCCAGTGCGACGGATTGTAGTTGTTGGGGATGTGTGGGTAGCATGATCTAGCCCAGGCTGTTCCTTCCTCTTCACCGTGTTACATTTCACGATAAGTGAACTTTGAGTTTGGTTTAAAGGTAATGTAGACATACATCGCATTCTGATTTGTGTCAAGTTTTAATTTTGGCTCCAGTCTCTCGAGCCTTCCACACTCTCTGAATTCGGCAACATGAGTTTTCCGTTCTCTGGCAATGGTAGTGATGACGGTGTTGGTGTAGTGGTTGTTGTGCTATTGATGCTGCTGGTAGTAGTAGTGATGGTGGCGCTGGTGCTGGTGGCAGTGTAGTGTGTGCTTACACATCCTGCCAGCTGAAAAACTTCTAACGCTTTTTTTGTAAACAAAACGACTTGAGCTCTCGCGACTCGCTTAATTAACAGTCTTGAAGCGAGAGCATCATCTCGCTTGGCTGATCTATGACTGCCTCTCGCTCCAGCCTCCCTGACGCTCCGTGGAGTGCTATTGCTTGACCTGCGTCTCATACGTCTCGAAGAAACAGCCCAAGGCGAGCTGGAGACGGAAGCCTAGCACCAACTTCTCCAGGAAGGCGCCGACGAAATGTGATGAAGAATGAGGAGGAGAATTTTTTTTGTAACCCAACAGGGAATAGAATGAACTGTAGCTTTAACTCCACAGGGAGGAGGGAACATCACAGGGAGGAGGGAACATCACAGGGAGGAGGGAACATCACAGGGAGGAGGGAACATCACAGGGAGGAGGGAACATCACAGGGAGGAGGGAACATCACAGGGAGGAGGGAACATCACAGGGAGGAGGGAACATCACAGGGAGGAGGGAACATCACAGGGAGGAGGAACATCACAGGGAGGAGGGAACATCACAGGGAGGAGGAACATCACAGGGAGGAGGAACATCACAGGGAGGAGGAACATCACAGGGAGGAGGAACATCACAGGGAGGAGGGAACATCACAGGGAGGAGGAACATCACAGGGAGGAGGAACATCACAGGGACGAGGGGAACATCACAGGGAGGAGGGAACATCACAGGGAGGAGGGAACATCACAGGGAGGAGGGAACATCACAGGGAGAAGGGGAACATCACAAGAAGAAGAGAAGGACTCTAACCCCACAAAAGGAGGAAAGAACTCTAACACCAAAGGAAAGACGGAAGAACTCTAACCCCACAGGAAGGAGGGAAAGATTCTAGCTCTGACCTCCCAGGGAGGGAAGGACTCTAGTTCTGACCTCCCAGGGAGGGAAAGACTAGCTCTGACCTCCCAGGGAGAGACGTACGCTAGCTCTGACCTCCAGGGAGTGCAGGAATCTCGCACTGACCTCACTGGTATCTGGTGCATCCTACTACATCCTCTCACTCACAACAATACAATATGACGTCTGCAGCTCGCTACGTCAGAACATGGTATCTCTAAAGAGGAAAATTGGACAATCCAGGACAGTGATGAGTTCCTGGTGTGCTGTGAGAGAGAGAAAGAGACAGAGAGAGAGAGACACGTCAGCATCCGTCAGCATCCCTTCATCTCACCTCTTAGTTTCGGTATATTAATTAAGTCTCGCCCGGGGATGCTCTGGCCAGCTCTCAGAGTTTTCACTCTCGTGGTTTCCAGTTTCTGGGCTCCTTCATAATTTACCTCTGGCGATTAGCTGCCTTGTTTCGTATCTCGTGTATATATATGTGTGTGTGTGTGTGTACTCACCTAGTTGTGTTTGCAGGGGTCAAGTCATAGCTCCTGACCCCGCCTCTTCACTGGCCGCTACTGGGTCTCTCTCCCTGCGTCATGATCTTTATCATACCTCTTCATAAAGCTATGAATGGATCCTGCCTCCACTACATCACTTCCTAAACTATTCCACTTCCCGACCACTCTGTGACTGAAGAAATACTTCCTAACATCTCTGTGATTCATCGGAGTCTTCAACTTCCAACTGTGTCCCATTGTTGCTGTGTCCCATCTCTGGAACATTCTGTCTCTGTCAACCTTGTCAATTCCTCTCAGTATCTTATATGTCGTTATCATGTCCCCCCTATCTCTCCTGTCCTCCAGTGTCGTCAGGTCGATTTCCCTTAATCTCTCCTCGTAGGACATACCCCTTAGCTCCGGGACTAGTCTTGTTGCAAACCTTTGCACTTTCTCTAGCTTCTTTACGTGCTTGGATAAATGTGGGTTCCAAACTGGTGCTGCATATTCCAGTATGGGCCTAACGTACACAGTGTACAGGGTCCTGAACGATTCCTTATTAAGATGTTGGAATGCTGTTCTTAGGTTTGCTAGGCGCCCGTATGCTGCAACAGTTATTTGGTTGATGTGCGCCTCAGGAGATGTGCCTGGTGTTATACTCACCCCAAGATCTTTTTCCTTGAGTGAGGTTTGTAGTCTCTGTCCCCCTAGACTGTACTCCGTCTGCGGTCTTCTTTGCCCTTCCCAATCTTCATGACTTTTCACTTGGTGAGGTTGAACTCCAGGAGCCAATTGCTGGACCAGGCTTGAAGCCTGTCCAGATCCCTTTGTAGTTCTGCCTGGTCCTCTTCCGATTGAATTCTTCTCATCAACTTCACATCATCTGCAAACAGGGACACTTCGCAGTCTATTCCTTCCGTCATGTCGTTCACAAATACCAGAAGCAGCACCGGTCCTAGGACTAACCCCTGTGGAACCCCACTCGTCACAGGCACCCACTCTGACACCTCACCACGTACTATGATTCGCTGCTGTCTTCCTGACAGGTATTCCCTGAGCCTCTGAAGTACCTTTCCTGTTATCCCTGCCTGGTCCTCCAGCTTTTGCACTAATCTCTTGTGTGGAACTGTGTCAAACGCCTTCTTACAGTCCAAGAAAATGCAATCTACCCACCCCTCTCTCTCTTGTCTTACTGCTGTCACCCTGTCATAGAACTCCAGTAGGTTTTTAACACAGGATTTCCCGTCCATGAAACCGTGTTCGCCGTCGTTAATAAGCTCATTCCTTTCTAGGTGTTCCACCACTCTTCTCCTGATAATCTTCTCCATGACTTTGCATACTATACATGTCTGTGACACTGGTCTGTAGTTTAGTGCTTCATGTCAGTCTCCTTTTTTAAAAATTGGGACTACATTTGCTGTCTTCCATACCTCAGGTAATCTGCATGTTTCGATAGATGTGTTGAATATTGTTGTTAGGGGTACACATAGCACCTCTGCTCCCTCTCTCAGGACCCATGGAGAGATGTGGTCCGGCCCCAGCGCCTTTGAGGTATCTAGCTCACTCAGCAGCCTCTTCACTTCTTCCTCGGTTGCATGTATTGTGTCCAGCACTTGGTGGTGTACCCCACCTCTCCGTCTTTCTGGAGTCCCTTTTGTCTCCTCTGTGAACACTTCTTTGAATCTCATGTTGAGTTCCTCACATACTTCGCGGTCGTTTCTTGTGATCTCTCCTCCTTCCTTCCTTAGCCTGATTACCTGGTCCTTGACTGTTGTGTTTCTTCTGATGTGGCTGTACAACAGCTTTGGGTCGGATTTGGCTTTCGCTGCTATGTCATTTTCATATTGTCGTTGGGCCTCTCGTCTTACCTGTGCATATTCATTTCTGGCTCTACGACTGCTCTCCTTATTCTCCTGGGTCATTTTCCTTCTATACTTCTCCCATTCCCTAGCACACTTGGTTTTGGCTTCCCTGCACCTTTGGGTGAACCACGGGCTCATCCTGGCTTTTTCATTATTCTTGTTACCCTTGGGTACAAACCTCTCCTCAGCTTCTTTGCATATTGTTGTCACATATTCCATCTCGTTTACTGACTTCCCTGCCAGTTCTCTGTCCAACTGAACCTCGCTTAGGAAGTTCTTCATGCCCACATAGTCCCATTTCCTGTAGTTTGGCTTCATTCGTACAGACCTTCCTGCTTCCCCCTCCACTTGTAACTCCACTGTGTATTCAAAGCTTAAAACCACATGATCACTGGCCCCAAGGGGTCTTTCATATGTGATGTCCTCAATATCTGCACTACTCAAGGTGAATATTAGGGCCAGTCTCGCTGGTTCATCCTCTTCTCTCTCTCTGGTAGTGTTCCTTACGTGTTGGTACATGAAGTTTTCCAGTACCACCTCCATCATCTTAGCCCTCCACGTTTCTTGGCCCCCATGTGGTTCCAAGTTCTCCCAATCGATTTCCTTGTGGTGTAAGTCACCCATGATTAGTAGCTTCGCCCTGCTCGCATGAGCCCTTCTGGCCACTTCAGCCAGTGTTTCAACCATCGCTCTATTACTCTCATCATACTCTTGCCTTGGCCTCCTGCTGTTCTGTGGTGGGTTATACATCACTGCAATTACCACCTTGGGACCTCCAGACTGAAGTGTTCCTATTATGTAATCTCTTGCTTCTCCTCGGTCTTCTCTCTCCAGCTCATCAAAATCCCATTGGTTTTTGATCAGCAGTGCCACTCCCCCACCCCCTCTGTTCCCTCTGTCTTTCCTCAGTACCTGATATCCCATTGGAAAGATGGCATCTGTTATCATACCTGTGAGCTTGATTTCTGTGAGAGCTATGATGTCCGGTGATGCCTCTTTGACTCTTTTGTGCCACTCCTCCCACTTATTTGTTATTCCGTCAGAGTTGGTGTACCATACCTTCAGTTGCCTCTCTAACACTATGTTTTGGGGATCTGTGAGGGTGGGGGACCTGGCGGTGTACTGTGGGATTCTATAGTGGAGTGTTGGGTGGGGGATTGTGGATTGTGTTGGGATAGCGTGATCGGTTCTGGGGATGGTTCTGTGTGTGCTTGCTCTTGTTGCTCTGCCCTGATCTGGTTTTCCTCTGCTGATTTTGTCCTTGTCTTTCCTCCTAGCTCCTTTGTGTGTGTGAGAGAGAGAGAGAGAGAGAGAGAGAGAGAGAGAGAGAGAGAGAGAGAGAGAGAGAGAGAATATGTGTGTGTATCTCTGTACATAAGCTTTAGGAGTATTTAACAAGATTTAATTACATTTCTTAAGCATGCTGATTTAAGCTTCAGCTTCTGGACTCTTTTTAACTTTCCGATGAGAAAAGTGTGTTCGCCGTGTTGCATATATAGTGCAGTGTGTTCCGTGTGCTGAAATAGACTTTACTATATCCTCATCTAAGCTGTTTCGAAGTCTTCTTTGTTTACGTTGGTAACTAAAACTATCGTCTGTATGAAGTAGAGAAGTTACATTATAGTGGCAAAACAATTCAAATTCATTTCAATATTTCACAGCTAAATCAGAAATTGTAGATAAATATTTAGAAGTCGTGGCTTGATATTGGTCCTGGCTTGATATTGGTCCTGGGTTGATAATGGTCCTGGCTGGATAATGGTCCAGGCTTGATAATGATCCTGGCTTGATAATGATCCTGGCTTGATAATGATCCTGGCTTGATAATGATCCTGGCTTGATAATGATCCTGACTTGATAATGATCCTGGCTTGATAATGGTCCTGGCTGGATAATGGTCCAGGCTTGATAATGATCCTGGCTTGATAATGATCCTGGCTTGATAATGATCCTGGCTTGATAATGATCCTGGCTTGATAATGATCCTGGCTTGATAATGATCCTGGCTTGATAATGGTCCTGGCTGGATAATGGTCCAGGCTTGATAATGATCCTGGCTTGATAATGATCCTGGCTTGATAATGATCCTGGCTTGATAATGGTCCTGGCTCGATAATGGTCCTGGCTCGATAATGGTCCTGGCTTGATAATGATCCTGGCTTGATAATGATCCTGGCTCGATAATGGTCGTGGCTTAATAATGGTCGTGGCTTGATAATGGATGGGGATGGACCAAAGCATGTTTAGGGTTCGCTTTGTGTTCAGCTTCCAGTTATCTTCCTCCAGGATAATCCCATATCAGTCTCATCTTGTCCTTTCTTGTGATACCACGAAGTATTTTACGTCACGGTCATATCCCCACGTATAGTATACTTCACCCTTGTATTAAGATCTCGTTCGTAGAGTCTTTACTAGCACCTTTTGTGTCCTTATCTCAAGTACCACTCAGGTAAAAGTAACCTTCTCGTGCTTCTTCTTGTGCTGCGTATATGATAAATTAACTCAGAGTTATATAATCAATGACTATTTTGATATTTGCGGTCTACCTGGAGTCTACCTGGAGGGTATTCCGGGGATTAACGCCCACGCGGCCCGGTCCACGACTAGGCCTCCCGGTGGATTAGGGCCCGATCAACCAGGCTGTTACTACTGGCCGCACATAGTTCAACATACGAACCACAGCCTGGCTGATCCGGCACCGGTGTACAACATGACTCACGAAATCGTAATAACACAATTGCAGACAAACCACAGTACGGGTGGGGTTAGAACTCATGGAGAGTGAGTTTTACGACTCGCTCGTCATAGGTTCTAACCCCACCAGTACCGTGGTTTGTGCAATATACAAGTTCTGAAGGATTCCAGAGGGTGGTATGGTATCTTCAGGAGCTCCGTTGTAGCATTTTGTACTTGCATAGGGTTGAACTCGAATAGCAACTTTTTGTATACTTTTTTATTAGCTAACATAACATAACATAACCTACCCTAACATAACCTAACCTAACATAAATCACCCAAAATAAACTGTAGTGAGGAAAACATTTTAAAACAAATAATGGAAGCGTTGAGAAACTGACGTTTAGTGAAGTAAAACGAAATTGTAAAATAAGTACCGTTTGCCTGTGAAGAAGCACCAAGAGACCTCTTAGAGCCTTCTAGGAATATAGAGTATATTCACCCATCTCTGCCCTGCCTCACCTCAGTCACTCATAGTCCTTCATTAAGTTTGTGGGACAGTAATTGTCTCTCCTGAACTCGTGGTGGCGGTGTCGCGTGATGAAGTTCATATTCTGCCAGCATTCCACCAGTCTCATTATCTTCTCCATTATCTCCCGTGGCATGTCTCTCTCAGATGCTGGTCTCCAGCTGTCACGCTTCCGTCTCTCACTCTCAGCGAAAATCAATAAAACTAAGATACATACAGCAGACGAAGATTGCATTTGACAACGTTTCTCTCAAACGTCAGTGCTTTTAAGTGCGAAACTTTTTTTTTTATTGAACTCTTACCCTGCTATAAACATCTTTATTTTATTCAGATTGTCGGAATTTTGGCGTCTAATCCTAAATATTGATATTACTTTGACACTCTTCCAGCTGTCTGGCACTTCTAAAGTGCTTGTTCACATCGTAGGAATCTATCATGTGAGGAGAAGCGATATTTACCCTTCGCAAAATCAAGGGAAAAAATTCTGAGCGAGGAGAATTCAGCAGAACGAGAGTGCCGAAGAGTCTGATGGGGCAGTGGTAAATAGTTCACAGGACCGACACATTGATAAATTAGACATATGTTCAACACTTGGGCATTGTGGAAACGTTTCGCCCCACCGTGGCTTCATCACACTGTGACGGCTCGACGCTTGAAGCTTCTCCTACCCTTTGTTACTAGCCTTGCAACACTGCAGTGCTCCTGATGATGCACGGAGAGTGTGAAAGATCTTGAGCCAGAGGTTATCATCCTCATGTCGCTTGTTCTGCATTGTTAAGATTGCCTGTTTTCGATTGTTTTTCATATATATATATATATATATATATATATATATATATATATAATATATATATATATATATATGTTTCACCGATGTCTAACACTGTAAAGATCTGGTGATATTTGAAACGATCCAGCGAGTCTGGTTTTATGTAACGATGTCAGCATAAAATACTGAGAAAATATGAAATATTTCATGGCAGAGGAGTTAATGTTTTGACATATATTACTTTGAAAATGAAATAATGCAAATTAAGTTTTAAAACATTTTGTTACACTTAACAATCTCTCTCTCTCTCTCTCTCTCTCTCTCTCTTCTCTCTCTCTCTCTCTCTCTCTCTCTCTCTCTCTCTCTCTCCTCTCTCCCCTTACCTAAACCTACGTTAAATCTTTCTCGTTAAATCATACATAAAACTAAACCCAACAGTCAGTCATAATTCCATCTCTCAGATACTAATCATAATTAATCTACAGTAATAGTAATATCGATGACAACAGCAGTAATATTATTATTATTATGAGTAAGGTTACCTGCTATTAAAAGTAATGATGATAATATTATCGATAATTATATCATTATTTGTAATCAATTATGTTATCGACTACACGAGGGTCGTCAAGGCCGCGTGTCACTTGTTTATCACCAGCCCAGAAAACTTTAATACATAAAATATGATTTAAAGTCTCAGTATATACGGTGAGAAACACACACCATGATGTATATATCCTGCACGATTAATACTACTACAACTACTATTACTACTACTACTACTAATACTACTATTTCTACTGCTATTACTACTTATACTACTATTACTACTACTGCTACTACTTCTGCTACTACTACTACTACTACTACTGCTCTACTACTACTGACTCTACTACTACTATGCTACTGCTACTACTCTGCTACTACTATTGCTATACTACTCACTACTACTACTGCTACTACTACTACTGCTACTACTACTACTGCACTACTACTGACTGCTACTGCTACTACTGCTACTACTCTACTACTGCTACTCTACTGCTACTACTACTGCTGCACTGCTGACTACTACTACTGCTACTACTACTACTACTGCTACTACTACTACTGCTAGCTCTACTCTCTACTACTCTACTGCTACTACTACTACTGCTACTACTACTACTACTACTACTACTACTACTGCTACTACTACTACTACTACTACTACTACTACTACTGCTACACTACTACTACTACTACTACTACTACTCTCACTACTGCTACTACTACTACTCTACTGCTAACTGCTACTCTGCTACTACTAACTACTACTACTGCACTACAACTACTACTACTGCTACTGCAACTACTACTACTACTACTGCTACTACTACTGCAACTACTACTACTACTACTACTACTCTACTACTACTACTACTGCAACTACTACTACTACTACTACTACTACTACTACTACTACTACTACTACTGCAACTACAACTACTACTACTACTACTGCAACTACTACTACTACTACTACTACTGCAACTACTACTGCTACTACTACTAGCTACTACTACTGCTACTACTGCAACTACTGGTACTACTACTGCTACTACTACTACTACTACTGCAACTACTACTGCTACTACTGCAACTACTACTGCTACTACTACTACTGCTACTACTACTGCTACTACTACTACTGCTACTATTACTTCTACTCCTACTACTACTACTGCAACTACTACTACTACTACTACTACTGCTACTACTAATAATAATGGCCGAGACTCGCTGAAATTAAACCACATATCTGAGTAATTTGTAAACCACTTAAACTCTAAATAGTGCAAATGACTCATAAAACTTTCAGATTTATTAAAAAGGGAAAATCACTTTAACACTGTGACACAGACATAAAACTGCTAAAATGATAAATTATCAATTTTCTTCTCTTTATCATTTGAAGATCTACTCTTCCTCGTGTATGGATTTTCTTCCCATGAGGAGAGACCTTCCTAAAGTAAATATATAGTCCTGGATTTCAAGGTGGTACTTCTATCACTCGTCTATGAATCTCCCTTTTAAGGTTGGAATACCGTACTGTGGTGCAAATATTGACCGGGATCCTGCTAGAGGATCTTTTCAATGGTCGTCCATGGCAGTGAGTCCTGAGGGTGCGGTATGTTACTGAGGTCCACACTGTTCTTATCCCACAGTGTCTGGAATCTAATACCACTTGTCTGACGTCTTGTGTTATTGCTTCTCCAATTCGAGTGGTCTCCGCAACTGCTCAGTTTATTGCTGTATTGCTTCTCGCTCAAAAATCTAGAGTCTTTTCCAGGTGTATATTCTTGTGGGCAATACAAGAACACTTTCAGCAGAGCTCTATCAAGTCATGACTTCATAAAGCTCTACTTGAGAGAAACTGTCTTAATAAAAGATTGTTTTGTCTCTGTGTGACTCTATGTTACTCATATGTGTCAGCGATCAGCCTTCCATCTGTGCGTATATGTACAGGTGAATATTGTTGCTCAGTACGCCTATACCAGGGTTCCCCAAAGTAGTCAGTATCGACACTTAAGGGTCGATGGGACTATCAAAGGGGTCGATAAATAGCTGGGAGTCGGAACGGGGGTCAGTACATGGTTGAAGATGGCTTTATCCATGTAAATGCAATTCTAACTAAGCAGAGGAACAGACCTGGAAGAGCCTGGTGACTTACGACTAAAACTCATTAATCACCAACCAAATATCAGTGAACTTGTTGACACTTATCAGATGCTTCCTTCCCAGTAATGATATCAAGAGTTTCAGGAAAAAAATGGGTATGTTAAATCTTACATGTTCCATAATTTAAATATTGCCTATTTTTTTGTAAAATTATTATTATTATTCGTATTACTATTAGTTAAAGTACCCTTTATTAAATTGTTTTCGTGCAATAAATGATTGGGAGTCTGAAACTTCATGAAGGGGGCGATGAGCTGAAGTGTTTTGGGACCCCTGGTCTGTACTGCATCTCCACTACTGGATGTCTACAATTTTACAGTCTGTTGGTTGATTGGTTAATTGGGCTTTAAGACTATCGACTACTCAAAGGGTCATTAAGGATGCATGTCACTCTTAGTGTACATATTCTATGGCCATTCAACTCTCTTTGTATATAATATATCCTGCCGCCCTTTTACGAGTAAATCATAGCAATATTTTTCTAGTATACTCTGTATAAATGCAATACTAATATTGTCATTACACTTCCACAGTGATTATTATTATTATTATTATTATTATTATTATTATTATTATTATTATTATTATTATTATTATTATTATTATTAAATTACAACTATACTAAATTATCAACAATTAAATACCACTAGCAATAAATTCGGTACGAACAACGTACGTCTGACAAAGAGATCTAGTCTTGCTCCGACACTGACAAGTTAATCAACTTAGAGAACGAGACAGGCTGTGTTGGTATCTCGCGGCTCGCTCGTTCAACACGAGACACTTCGTAAGAAATTATTCACCGTGTTCTCCAGGGCGGACGATCTTCACATCAAAGATACTTTTAATTATGTTGAGCAGACAGGCCGTTGGTGAGTTGCTAGGGACCTGCTCAGTGACTTGAGTAGTCAAAGCACTGTATACGGACCTTCGGAGGAGGTGATGAAGAAGAAAAAGAAGGAGGAGGAGGAGGAAGAGGAGAAGAAGAAGAAGGAGAAGGAGAATAAGAAGAGGAGAAGGAGAAGGAAGAGAAGAAGAATTCGCCGCCGCCCTCGCCAAGTCAGAGACAATTTCTAGTAACACTTCAAGACAGGCAGTGTTGATCAAAATTAGCCACCAGCTTTGCTCTAGACTGGACTGCTTAATCCACTTCAAGACAGTGTCAGTGATATTAATCCGCGATCAGGATTAGCTAGAACAGACACAGACTGATATAAATGTGTAAAGTAGAGGAGAGATAAAACAATGAACTACACAGCCTTGAAAACCGAATTCATTCCAAGCGAGAAAATTATAGGTTCCAACTCACTGGAGTTCAGAGTCCGATACATCTCCCTGGTGATCCTGGCCAATCACTTGAAGATCCCAACAACAGTGGTGTCAATACTCAACCTGTACTCGCAATTTTGTTGTCAATAAGTAATGTGTCTGTCTCACCTCCCTGAACGGAGGAAACAAATATATTTCATTGTGTTTGTTTATTATTAAATTATTGTAAACTTATCTAAAATATATTTAGCTGGATTAGGCTAAATTAAATTGCGCTTGTTATAATAAGGTTAGGTAAGTTTTCTAAGGTTCTTTTGGTACAAAATTATTAATTTTTACGTTAACTAAAATGAAAAATAATATATATCTTAAAACTTATAAGATCAAATTTTAGAAAGGACTTAACTTTAAATGAGTTCTTGCTAACTGACCGATTTTACCTATTCGGTACGACATATATATGTAATAAATGTACATATAAATAGGTCCAACTGTATCTATCTTAAAAATTGTAAAAAGAGGACACACAAATATTTTAAAGTGAATAGTTCATCAGCAGATACATTACATTATTTCAGACTATACGTAGACTTCAGACTTTAAATAATTCTGTTACATGACGTTTTAGTATTGGTACGATATATATATGTAATAAATTAATATAAATAGGTATATGTATTAATATATATATAATATTATATATATAGAAACAACATATGTAAAAGTAGAAAATTCATCAGCAGATCATTACCATTAGTCAAGGAACTAGAGTCCTGATAATGTATCAGAGCTTTCCAGAATGCTATTTTGATATCAACTCTGTTTCATGTAACTTTAAGGTCATTAGCTATATATATATATATATATATATATATATATTATTTATATATTCATAATTATGTATATATATACTATATATATATATATATATATTTTATTTTTTGTGTGTGTGTGTGTGTACTCACATAATTGTACTCACTTAATCTTTAGCCTTAGACAGTAGTCTGATGGCTAAAAAGATAAGGTTCAGAGAACCGACAAGTTAATAAATTAGACAAATGTGCAACACTTTGGTGTGTTTATTGTGGACACGTTTCGCCACACAGTGGCTTTATCATTCCAATACAAAGAAGAATGGTGAAGATCAGAAGGAGTTTGAGGTAATCAGTCCCTTAGCCAGGAGTCGTTGTAATCGATCTATCAAGATTAATGGACTGATTACATTGACTGATTACCCCAAACTCCTTCTGATCTTCATTCGTCTTTGTAATGGACTGAAGAAGCCACTGTGTGGCGAAACGTGTTAACAATAAAGATACCCAAGTGTTGCACAAGTGTCTAATTTATCAACATATTCTAGTAAGAAAAGTTCTAAGAGTAATCTCAGTTTATCTAACATTTTTTTTCCTGTTAAGAATGTGGGCGAGTGTGGGAGTTAGCTTTGATCCGAGGAAACTGAGGGCAACTCCAATAACCTGAATCAAGAGCCCTTTCCCAATATAATAAAAAAAATATATTTAAACGTATGAGAGAAAATTTTAGAAATGACTTAATTTTAAATGAGTTCTTGCTAATTGACCAATTTTACCTATTTGGCACGACACACACACACACGATAGTCTGGGAGGTGATGTAGTTGAGGCATGATCCATACATAGCTTTAAGGAGAGGTATGATAAAGCTCATGGAGCGGGAAGAGTGACTTAGTAGCGACCAGTGAAGAGGCGGGGGCCAGGAGATATGAATCGACACCTGCAACCATAATTAGGTGAGTACAATTATGTGGGTACACACACACACACACACACACACACACACAAACACACACACATACATACATACATACATATATATGTATATATATAATATATATATATATATATATATATACATATATATATATTATATATATATATATATATATATATATATATATATATATATATATATATATGATTATAGATACTGAGAATTTACTTTAATCTCTATTTTAATTATTAAAATATTCATAACTGGTGGTGTACAGGTGAAATGCTGCCTCATTGACAATGGTGTAGTAGACCATCTTGAAACCTAACAGAACAACCACATGCCAGGCACTCAGAGAAGGGAAACTTAATTAAGGAAGGAGGCTCATCGTTGCATCATGTTAGCATAATATTAATAAACCTCAGGCAACCAGGCAACGCTTTGATTAAGTCCTTCAAGACTCTCCTTAACCCAGGGCTAACATCTGTTTAGCCTCTTTCACAATGGTGTTAGCGTTGTGGGTTCTCTAAGAACGACGGGAGCAACTCTTGAACGAAAATAACCTCTCCACCAAGCAAACCAAGAAACAAAAATATGAGCCTCTTCTCAGTAACTCCTACAAGTCACACACAAAGAGACTTTGCTATATATATAAACACAAAGAGTAAAAGAGCATAACCGCTCAGCAGAGGCAAGAGAAGCACTGAGATGACGGTCCCTGCAAGCAAGCGACGTGACAACAGACAACACTGAACTAATACGATGAGAGTGAACACAGTTCAACTCGTGTAGTCTTCAGAAGGAGAAGAAAAGTTTGAGTCAACTGAATTTATCATCTAGAAGAAGAAGAGTAACTTCGAATTGAGATTCATATAATATCATCGCCGCAGCAGTATTCCAGGCTGGATTCAGAAGGTGTACTGCCGGCTATACTGAAGGAAAAAAAACCAGATGTTGCCCATCGATCATTTGTTGGTGCAACCTTTCACTCGTTGCATGACATTATTAATTTATACAGTGTGACTTCATAAAAGTTTCCAAAATAAAAGTTTGTTCTGCATCTTGGGCTTCCTCATAATTTTAGAGACTGCATGAGGTGTGCCTTCTTACAAACTCTAGACACAAGACAAAAATAGCTTATTGTGACAAAACGTTTTCAGTGTTTGTCTTAGCGTTTACGCGCAAAAGCATTTAAGATTATTCTTAAACAAACCTGCTATAAACACGCATAAAAATACACACAGACACACGCCTTAGATGTGTTGACAAGGCTGACAGAGACGAGGGGTCACAGAGACGAGGGGTCACAGTGACGAGGGGTCACAGTGACGAGGGGTCACAGTGAGGAGAGGTCACAGTGACGAGGGGTCAGTGACGAGGGGTCACAGTGACGAGGGGTCACAGTGACGAGGGGTCACAGTGACGAGGGGTCACAGATCGAAACCGGTATACACAGAGATGAGCCATAGGGATGCCATAAAGAGATGAAGTAAATGGTTAAGAAAGCAGACAGGTTGAAAAATGAGACATTTTTGCAACATTTGGAAATCTTTAGTGTGGAAACGTTTCGCCAGCCAGTGGCTTCTTCAGTCCAATACAGAGAAGAAAGGTAGAAGATAAGGAGGAGTTTGAGGTAATCAGTCCCTCAGTTTGAAGTTGACCCCAGGCTGGGGGACTTATTACCTTAAACTCCTCCTTATCTTTCACCGTTCTTCTCTGTACTGGACTGAAGAAGCCACTGGCTGGAGAAACGTTTCAACAGTCGCATTCTTCATGTCATAGAGTCTGGTGATTACAACTAGTTAGACTGTTTGCTTCGCGCTTATCAGACGAAGAATCCAACACTCTTTAATCATCGTGCTAAATGATCAACTCTCGTTTAGCACTTCACATAAATATATATAATTGTTTAGTCTAGTGGCAGGGCCGACTGGACCGATTGATCCCAATTGGGCCCCGCGCCTAAGGTAACCCCGCGCTAGAATGTACGTAATCTACTCTCTGCTTGTCAAGTACACAACAACACGAAGTGAAAAAAAAGGGACTTTGGGTATAATATGGCGAATTAATCATTTCACAGTGACTAAAGTAAGTAGTATTATGACTGTACTTTTCAGAGGTGATATACAAATTTTGTTTGTTACTTTTAGGTTGACATGTACGCAGTTTTATATTAAAATGTAGCTTACATCTGTCTATTAACTCGCATGCATTTTTTAAGCGCACAGTTTGATTGCTTTCCATACAGGGGCCCACCAAAATTGTTCCCATTTGAGCCCCGCACCTCCTAATGCCGGCTCTGTCTAGTGGTCCTCAACCTTGCTACACAAGTGGGCCACATTTGATGGTCAAAGGTTTGATGAGGGCCGCGCGGTTTTGTTGACACTGTGCAGTGTGGAACCAGCATAAAAGCGAATTTATAATTTGATGTGAGGGCCGCATCCATTTCCTCGAAGGGCTACCTGCGGCCCGTTGGCCGCAGGTTGGGGACCCCTGGTTTAGTCTATGAGTGGTAGGAAAGTATCCCCTGTCCAGCCCCCAGTAACTATACAGCAAAATGAATATGATAATGGTATACAGTATCGACAAGTTGATAAGTAAGACACATGTGGAACAGTTTAGTGTCTTTATTTCATAATGTTTCGCCCACACAGTGTGCTTCTTCAGTCGAGTACGTCTCAACTGCTTCAGCTGTTTCCTCTGTACTCGACTGAAGAAACCTACTGTGTAGGCGAACGTTTCGGAATAAAGATGCCAAACTGTTGCACATATGTTTTACTTACATACATGAAAATGCACAGAACGCGAGACTCAACAACATTATGCAATCTCCATATACCTGCGATATATCAGTTTCAGGTTAGAGGCAAATATCTGATATGTCAAATCTGGCTGGGAAAATGTCGGCTGTTTTGAAAAATGGCATTTAGCAGGGAATCCAGCATGTTCGCCACCTGATTTCAGACACTTCAGCAATAAGGCTAACTAAAAAAAAAGTGTTAATTGCTTTCAGTTCCACAATTTGGTAGTCAAATATTGTCTGGCTCACAGACTAAGATGAGAGGGAGAGGAAGAGGAATTTCATTCGCAGCTTCGAGGATAAGTATAACAAAGCCTGGAAGGGTAAAATACAGGTGAAGAGACCGAGTTAGGAACCGACAGGGGACTTGTTACAAAGAATATTTCCTACGTCTTGTTGGGAGCAAATTATCTAAGTACATCATTTAGATTCAATTAGGCAATGTTAGATTAGATTCGGTTAGATTAGTTCACTTAGTTTATGTTGTCTATCAATAATAATTTCCCATTTATAAAACAAACAAACACCCAATCACACGCATATGGAACCATACATAGGCACTCATGCACACTGTAAAACACACACACACACACACTCGGGGCCAGGAGCTATGACTCGACCCCTGCAACCACAACTAGGTGAGTACACACTGTTAGATACCGTGTTACTCGCTGTTTTTAGGGAAAGTTGTGTCATTAACATAATGGAGTGCCACCACGCTAATCCTTGTTAATAAACAGTGCAGAGCGTTGTAAACGAGAATAATAACACTGACCATCGTTATTTGATACCACCAGTGACGTGTTGGTCACTGTGACCTGAGCACCAGTGTCGTGTTAGTCACTGTGACCTGAGCAGCAGTGTCGTGTTAGTCACTGTGACCTGAGCAGCAGTGTCGTGTTAGTCACTGTGACCTGAGCACCAGTGTCGTGTTAGTCACTGTGACCTGAGCACCAGTGTCGTGTTAGTCACTGTGACCTGAGCACCAGTGTCGTGTTAGTCACTGTGTCCTGAGCACCAGTGTCGTGTTAGTCACTGTGACCTGAGCACCAGTGTCGTGTTAGTCACTGTGACCTGAGCACCAGTGTCGTGTTAGTCACTGTGACCTGAGCACCAGTGTCGTGTTAGTCACTGTGACCTGAGCACCAGTAACCTGTTACGGTCACCGTGACATGAGCGTGATATATCACATCCTTATATATCACATCAGCTCTTGGAAGTTCAATATTTTTGTACAGTGGTTGTTTTGTGTATTATGATAATATAAACGTCTTACAGTGTCAGTGTTCGAAACACAGACACTCATGTGTTGAAATATCATTGGCTCATCGAATTAACTATGAGTCAG
Source organism: Cherax destructor (assembly GCA_009830355.1). Taxonomy (NCBI): domain Eukaryota; kingdom Metazoa; phylum Arthropoda; class Malacostraca; order Decapoda; family Parastacidae; genus Cherax; species Cherax destructor. The sequence continues at coordinate 199,658 of WNWK01000534.1, forward strand.
AGGACTAAAATAGAGGTGAGAGGGAGAGGTGCCACCCCCACGGGGTCAGTTCTGGGTATTGTGGATGACTGGAGGTAATCATGCAAAGCAGGTGAGAGCCGCTCGCTCACTGTGTATAATTGTCTGTCTGGACAATATACACACTACCTGTCGTTAAATCTGATTGAATCTTATTCCACAAGCGCTTGCCCATGCATGTCATTATAATGTCTTTCCCGTGTACTCTCATGTGCTTCCTTGTACTCTTCCGCGCTGGTTTGTACTCCGTTGTACTCTTAAGTAAAGCTCATGTGGCTACTCCACCTCCTGCTCTCACTCAATCAAGTCATCCTCCACCAACTCCTCAATTAGCTCCTTCTCGAGTAGATTACCCTGGACCAACTGGTAATATTACATCAGCTTTTCTTCCTTGACCAGCTCGCCCTCGACCAGTTCGTCCTCGACCAAGAAACTCCAGACTTGCTCTCTCTTGGGGAATTTACGACCCTAGAGAGAATCAATGATAATCTCCTTTTGTTCTCTCTCCATTAATTTTCATTCTGATACGGCTGCCTCTTTCTCCATCTCCTACCCTCGTCTCTCTGTCTCTGTCTCTGTCTGTCTGTCTGTCTCTCTCTCTCTTTTGTTTCGTCTTTTTTCAATAATTTAGCCCTAACTTTATCGCTAAAGATTATTCGCCCATCTCTTGCGGGCTAATTGAATATGGGTGTTGTGCCAGCTGTTCACTGCCAGTGTTGACCAACACTTCTTCGCTAAACCCGGTTGGGTCAAATAACGCAAGGGGTAGAGGAGTCTCGACCCCTCCCCCCTTCCGTATGATAAGTCGAGTAGCAGGAGATTGTCAAGGAGGAGCAACTGGTCGATTCAGAGGTGTAACAAGGGCTGGTGGAGGAACAGCTGGTCGAGCAAGAGTAAGCTGGTCGGTGTGGCAACCAAACACAACGGCAACACATCACCACGAACACAGACATTACTTAAAAAAAAAAAAAAGAGGGAGACGAGAAAAAAATTGTCAGTCCAAAAAACTCTTGGATTCCAAGTCTGACAAGAGGTAACCCAATCAATTCCCTGAATGTTGTCGGCGATACCGGGAACTCAATACGACTTGCGGATTCATATTGCAACCTTCTCTGGCTTCAAAAATGTTTCATCCGGCCTTTTTTTTCAATCTCTCTCTTTTTTTTTTTTTTTTAACCGATGCTCACCAGCCAGTCAAAGGGAATTTCTGTGGAATATGCATCTTCGGCCCCACTGACGGAAGGTTGGGCTGAGAGGAGAGTAAATGGCTCCGTGTGTTACTGTGTCTGTCTATCAAGTTACAAGGGAATAAAAATAAATAGCAAAAAACAAACTACCATCTGGTGGCCGTAACTTGCGAGACAATGGAAAAAAAAAAGCCGACATGGGAAAATATAAAAAAAAAAAATCTCTGATAGCAGAATTGTTTTTTACGCTTGGTTATAATAATAATAATAATAATAATAATAATAATAATAATAATAATAATATTAATAATAATAATAATAATAATGGTAGCAGAAAATACTTCGAATACAATAACGATATACTAGATAAAGCCCAGTCTTGGGCGAAACGTTGCCAGTTATACACCTACATGAGACTATATCAAGTACGCAAAGTAACTCCAGCAGAAGAAAGTCTTGAGCCAATAAATGCTTACTTTGCGTCTTTCTCTTCATTATCTTATCTTACATTTTATTTAAATGTTATGTAATATAGGACATTCAACATACATAAACGTGGAAGAAATCACAATAATCGCGTGATCGGAAATATATAAAAATACAGAACGAACAAAAAAGCCACAATACAGCGACTAGAACTACTCTCCCTACGTTCTACTACTACCACTACTTTTACCACTACTTTTACTACTACTTCCACTACCAGCCTTACCACTACCACTACTTCTTTTTCTTCCTCTCTTGGTCCCGTCCCTGTCCCCCCTCTCCTCGTGTGTTAGTGTGACTTGTAAATGGTCCAAGTTGGACCGAAACGTCGTCCTAAGCTTCTCTTTCATATGTGCGAGTTATTTATGTACATAAAAACACCACAGGGAAAAAATAGGAAAAACTCCTGAGCGTTTTCATGTGCTTACACTCATAATTTCAGAGATATGTGTATAAGCACAGATATTTTTTCCTAAGGACATACGGTGGTGTAGACGCCTCTAAGCTAATTTCATTCTCCTCCCTGTTTGGTGTAGTAGCTCAACAAACAGTATATTATATTATTGTGACCACGAACGAGTGGCATTGATCAATACACTGTACTGATGCTTTGACCCGCCTCATGGTGAGCGAAAACACATGACGCTCTAGTCCACTGAACCACACAATCCTTAAGAGTAGCGCATCCAGTAGTACTGAATGTTGTACTCCCTACCCAAGGACATACGGTGGTATATATATATATATATATATATATATATATATATATATATATATATATATATATATATATATATATATATATATATTTTTTTTTTTTTTTTTTCAACAAGTCGGCCGTCTCCCACCGAGGCAGGGTGACCCAAAAAGAAAGAAAATCCCCAAAAGAAAAAAAAATATATATATATATATATATATATATATATGTGTGTGTGTGTGTGTGTGTGTGTGTGTGTGTGTGTGTATCGTGCCGATTAGGTAAAATTGGTCAATTAGCAAGAACTCATTTAAAATTAAGTCTTTTCTAAAAATTTCTCTTATAGGTTTAAAGATATATTTTTTAATTTATGTTACTGTAAAAATTAATAATTTTGCACCAAAAAATCCTTAGAAAACTTAACTAACCATATTATAACAAGCGGAATTTAATTTAGCCTAATCCAACTAAATATATTTTAGATAAGTTTACACAATTAAATATATTTTTTTCGTTAGGTTCAGAATGACTTTTGCAAAATTATTGCATACACAAATTTTCGCTTCCCTTATTCGGCAAGAAGAGCGTTGCTATTTAAGCCAAAATAGCAAGTTTTACCTGTTCGGCACGACATATATATATATATATATATATATATATATATATATATATATATATATATATATATATATATATATATATATATATATATGCAAGTGTGTCTGTAAGTGATGACTGAGACTTCAATAAGAGCACCAGCAGGCACCCATATCTTCACCAGACTTGGTATACGGAAAATGAAGTTTGAGGAGGTGGGCAGGAGTCAGGGACGCTGGAGGACACCCTCGGTCACGCTAGTGAGGATGACAGTCGTGGATGTGAGGATGACAGTCGTTGGTGTGAGGATGACAGTCGTTGGTGTGAGGATGACAGTCGTTGGTGTGAGGATGACAGAGGATTGTGAAATGGGAATGCAGAAGGAAGGGAAAAAAGAGAAAGGAAAGGTAGGGATAAGATGGAACGAGAAAGGAAGGGAGGAGGTGGAGTAAAAGAGGGAGAAAGGAGAGAGGGGAGATGAAAAGGAAATGAATAAGAGAGGAATAGTGAGAAAGGAGTGGCCGGGATTAGTGGGGAGGTAAAGAAAGTGGAGGAGAGAGAAAAGAAAGTGGAGAGAATAAAGAGGGGTGGGGATGAGAGAGAAGGAGAAAGCAAAAGCGGGAATGAGAGGAAATGGGAATAGAGGGGAGAAAAAAAAAGGTAAGGATAAGAATGTGACGTATGCCGTTATAATGTAACTCATCCGAGGGAACTTTCATAAACGCTTTCGAAAATTTAATCATATCTTAAACATGTTAAAATCACTTTTAACCTTCACACTATGAAACACAGACGAACCATACATGTTGCATTATATAAATTGCGACATATTGTACACATAAATGGATTTTTGTTGTATTATGATGGCCAACTATGCAGATGGCCAGTTCGCAGCGTATGTGAGTGCAGGTGACTGATCACTATACACACATTCATACCAGACAGTCACATCCGAGCGGCTGTGCTGCACTCCACTCTGCCCAACAGTCAGTACAACTTTCTAGTTAAGCTGTTAAGTTGTTATTAGTGATTATATGACAGACTTTTTAAAAAGAGATAATTATACAGTATTAACATAAGCTAGAAATTATTATAAAATTAGTTCACATAAGTGGATAATACTGACATTAACTTTGAATATTTGTTTTTATTTATTAACATAATGACCGTTTCCCACCGAGGCAAGGTGACCCGAAAAAAAAGAAAACCTTTCATCATTATTCACTCCATGAATATTAACATGTTTATTTAATAGATTTTAATTAAGTTTGTGTAATGTTTACATTTTGTTCGTTCTTTGTTTACATTACCTATTAAACGAGATACTTTGCCTCAAGCAACATAAGGGTTGAGGATTAAAGGGAAGAATGCAGAAAGGGAGGATGGAAATGAGAGAAGAATACGGAAAGAGAGGAAAGGGGATGGGAGAGGAGAGAAGGGACTGATAGGGTGGGGATGTGGCGTTGAAAGCAAGTACTGAGGTGTCCAGAAGACATGAGCAATAGTGATGGACCTGTCTCATCACCATGGCGGGTCGTCAGGCAGGGGTCACCACCATTTTGGGTCGTCAGAGAGGTCACCACCACCATGGTGGGTCGTCAGAGAGGTCACCACCACCATGGTGGGTCGTCAGGCAGGTTACCACAATGGTGGGTCGTCAGACAGGTCACAATTATAGTGGGTTGTCAGAAAGATCACCACCACCATGGTGGATCGTCATAGAGGTCTCCACCAGGGTGGGTCGCCAGACAGGTCACCACCAGGTTGGGTCGCCAGACAGGTCACAACCATGGTGGGTCGCCAGACAGGTCACCACCAGGGTGGGTCATCAGACAGGTCACCACCTGACCTAAATATCTAGAAGGAGTGGTTGGTGAGGGAGAAGGATACGAGGTGTGATGGGAAGAGGAGGAGGGCAAGAAATATGAAAGATAAAACATATAAAAGAGAGAGTCGAAGGAAGGGATGAAAACAGACATAGGAAAGAGGGAAAGAATTATAGAAACGAATGAAAGTGGAAATAATTTAATAGACATTCAAGAAAGAGAAGAAAATAGGAATGAAAAGTAAATAGGATAACTTTATAAACGAGTAATTTAAAAGAAAGGAACGTAAGTAGGGTGATTTAGATGGAATGAGTGTACAGGTGTATGTAAGAAGGATGGATGCTGTGAGAAAGGGTCGAAAGGAAGGAGTGTAAGTGTGATGGAATGAGCGGGTATATAGGCGAATAAATACATAGTCTATTTGTATGTAGTTTATATGCAGAGCAAGGTTAAATTATTTCTCTCTCTCTCTCTCTCTCTCTCTCTCTCTCTCTCTCTCTCTCTTCTTTATATTGTAAAAGCATTCAATACTTTATTATATATATATATATATATATATATATATATATATATATATATATATATATATATATATATATATATATATATATATATATATAAAGCAAGTAAAATATTTACAAATGCACAAGGATTTCAACACGAGCATGGGATCATAAATGTCACAAAGAATCAAAGGTCACAGAAGCTTATATGTCAGCTGATGGCCCAAGAGTGTTCGACTGGAAAGATTACCACAGACGAGGTAATTGAACCTTTGTTTACAGCTGGAAAATAACTAGAGGACTTGTGGTTAATCTCGTGCCCGCCATATTTTAGATATATTAACACACTTAGTACTCAGAACAATATTATTAAAAAAATTAATCAAATGCAAGTTTTACAGATTATTTTTTTCGACTCACTATTTCAAGTAGCATTTTTTTTTACCACTGATCGTAAAGTAGACGTTCTTATAAAACATCTCTTTATAGACAAATCATGGAACGGGAGGCGTTTGAACCCATGGCGAGTGTGTCCTTAACCACTCGGCCAGCTGACCTGTGATGGACTCGTTCCGTGCTTTGTTGTGCAGCCGTATTACTGCGATTTCGCGAGTCATCTCTTTCGTGAGTCATCTCTTTTGCGAGTCATCTCCTTCGTGAGTCATCTCTGAATCATCTCCTTCGTGAGTCATCTCTTTCGTGAGTCATCTCCTTAGTGAGTCATCTCTTTCGTGAGTCATCTCTTTGTAGACAATCATGGAACGGAGGCCTTTGAACCCATGGCATCTCCTTAACCACTCGGCCAGCTCCTGTGATGGACTCTGTTCCCTCTTTGTGAGCCTCTTCTGAGCATTTCGCGAGTCATCTCTTTCGTGAGTCATCTCTTTTGCGAGTCATCTCCTTCGTGAGTCATCTCTGAATCATCTCCTTCGTGAGTCATCTCTTTCGTGAGTCATCTCCTTAGTGAGTCATCTCTTTCGTGAGTCATCTCTTTCGTGAGTCATCTCTTTCGCGAGTCATCTCTTTCGTGAGTCATCTCTTTCGCGAGTCATCTCTTTCGTGAGTCATCTCTTTAGTGAGTCATCTCTTTCGCGAGTCATCTCCTTCGTAAGTCATCTCTGAATCATCTCCTTCGTGAGTCATCTCTTTCGTGAGTCATCTCCTTCGTGAGTCATCTCTTTCGTGAGTCATCTCTTTCGCGAGTCATCTCTTTCGTGAGTCATCTCCTTCGTGAGTCATCTCTTTCGTGAGTCATCTCCTTCGTGAGTCATCTCTGAATCCTCTCCTTCGTGAGTCATCCCCTTCGTGAGTCATCTCTTTCGCGAGTCATCTTCGTGAGTCATCTCTGAATCATCTCCTTCGTGAGTCATCTCTTTCGTGAGTCATCTCTTTCGTGAGTCATCTCTTTCGTGAGTCATCTCTTTCGCGAGTCATCTCCTTCGTGAGTCATCTCTGAATCATCTCCTTCGTGAGTCATCTCCTTCATGAGTCATCTCTTTCGTGAGTCATCTCTTTCGTGAGTCATCTCTTTCGTGAGTCATCTCTTTCGCGAGTCATCTCCTTCGTGAGTCATCTCTGAATCATCTCCTTCGTGAGTCATCTCCTTCGTGAGTCATCTCTTTCGTGAGTCATCTCTTTCGTGAGTCATCTCTTTCGTGAGTCATCTCCTTCGTGAGTCATCTCTTTCGTGAGTCATCTCTTTCGTGAGTCATCTCTTTCGTGAGTCATTCTTCGTGAGTCATTCGTGATCATCTCTTCGTGAGTCATCTCCTTCGTGAGTCATCTCTTTCGTGAGTCATCTCTTTCGTGAGTCATCTCTTTCGTGAGTCATCTCTTTCGTGAGTCATCTCTGAATCATTCCTTCGTAGTCATCTCCTTCGTGAGTCATCTCTTCGTGAGTCATCTCTTTCGTGAGTCACTCTTCGTGAGTCATCTCCTTCGTGAGTCATCTCTTTGTGAGTCATTCTTTCGAGTCATCTCCTTCGTGAGTCATCTCTGAATCATCTCTTTCGTGAGTCATCTCCTTCGTGAGTCATCTCTTTCGTGAGTCATCTCTTTCGTGAGTCATCTCTTTCGTGAGTCATCTCCTTCGTGAGTCATCTCTTTCGCGAGTCATCTCTTTCGTGAGTCATCTCCTTCGTGAGTCATCTCTTTCGTGAGTCATATCTATTCGATCTGAAGTTTTGTAAATACAATTGAAAAAATGCTTTCCAAAATGGAACAGGGTTTACTGTGAAGGCCTTTCCAGGAGCCATCCGTCTTTAGATACATTTTTAAATTGAATTTCCAAAAAAATTACACTGTATTGTGGAGCCTTATAAGAAACGAGACTAGTACTTTTCGTTTAAAGTGAACGACTCATTTTTTTAATTGAAGATATGACACCTTTTCTGCTGCTACAGTGTGAGTGATTATTTTCTTATTCAACATAAGTTTTTTTTTTTTAAATTTAAAATCTAGAAGGGATATATTACAATTCTGTTTTGGAATTGCATTTTTTTTTTGTGCAATAGTTGTTAGTAGTAGGTAAGTTATGTTTATGAGTAACATCATCACATCACACAGAGTGATGACACTTTATCAACACATCTTAGGAATGATGACAGCAACATCAACACATCAGACTAATGATAACAGCAACATCACCACATCAGTGATGACAGCAACATCACCATATCAGAGTGAGTGATGCCATCACATCAACACATCACAGAGTGATGCCATCACATCACCACATCACAGAGTGATGCCATCACATCACCACATCACAGAGTGATGCCATCATATTACCACATCACAGAGTGATGCCATCACATCACCACATCACAGAGTGATGCCATCACATCACCACATCACAGAGTGATGCCATCACATCACCACATCACAGAGTGATGCCATCACATCACCACATCACAGAGTGATGCCATTACATCAACACATCACAGAGTGATGCCATTACATCAACACATCACAGAGTGATGCCATCACATCACCACATCACAGAGTGATGCCATCACATCACCACATCACAGAGTGATGCCATCACATCACCACATCACAGAGTGATGCCATTACATCAACACATCACAGAGTGATGTCAGGACATCAATTCCACAGAGAAAACAACATTAACACAGCACTATTAAGTCAATGGAGAACTTGAGGAAAGGAGGGATATACGAGAGGGATTGTGTTGAATGGGGAGCAGAGAAGTTGTAGAGGGGGGAATGAGGTGTAGGGGAGAATGAGATGTAGAGGGGAATGTGATGTAGAAGAGAGGGAGATGTACAGGAGAATGAGGGGAGATAGTGGACACGACAGTTATAGCTTATCTCTCAGGAAATATTTGCTTCAATGTGATGGATGAAGCGAGGAGGAGGAGGAGGAAGAACTAGGAGAAGAGGACGAGGAGGAGGAAGAAACAGGCGGCAGGAGAAAGAAAGAAAGAAGCAACGGAGGAAGTAGAGGAAGAGAGGGATTTGGTAGAGTAACAAAGAGAGTAAGAGAGAAAAAAAAAGCAAAGGGGAAACGAGGAGGAGGAAGGAGGAGAAGAAGAAGAAGAGGAGGGTGAAGGGGAAGAAGAAGACGAAGAAGAAAAAAAGAAGAAAAAGACAAAGAAAGGAGAGAGAGGAAGGGATAAAATATAGAACAAAAGTTGAATAAATATAGAGAGAGAACAGTAACTATGACATTTGTCTTGTAAATCCATCCTCCACTCTGAGTTCAATTTTTTTTATATTAGAGGATAATGTTTATAATGTATGTTATATATATATATATATAATGTTATGATTGTATAATCATCAAATCATCATAATGTAAATATATATATATATATATATATATATATATATATATATATATATATATATATATATATATATATATATATATATATATATATATATATATATAGGGTTGTTGATGTGGTTCAGACATGTAGAGAGGATGGAACAAAATAGAATGACTTCGAGAGTGTATAAATCTGAAGTGGAGGGAAGGCGGGGTAGGCGTCGGCCTAGGAAAGGTTGGAGGGAGGGGGTAAAGAAGGTTTTGTGTGCGAAGGGCTTGGACTTCCAGCAAGCAGGCGTGAGTGTATTTGATAGGAGTGAATGGAGACAGATGGTTTTAGGACTTTGGGGATTCAGGGAAACCGGCAGGCCAGACTTGAGTCCTGGAGATGGGAAGTACAGTGTCTGCACTCTGAAGGAGGGGTGTTAATGTTGCAGTTTTATAACTGTAGTGTAAAGCATCTCTCTGGCAAGACAGTGATGGAGTGAATGATGAAAGTTTTTCTTTTTCGGGCCACCCTGCCTCGGTGGCCACCCTACCTTGGTGGCCACCCTGCCTTGGTGGCCACCCTGCCTTGGTGGGAGACGGCCGATGTGTTAAAAAAAATATATATATATATATATATATATATATATATATATATATATATATATATATATATATATATATATATATATATATATATATATATATATATATATATATATATATATATATATATATATATATGTTCATAATATACATATGATATTCATATTGTAAAATATTCATATCGTATAATGTTCATAGTGAACAGTGTTCATAATGTTTAATTTTTGTAATATAAAATGTTTTACAATAAAGCCGTTGGCTAAGAAAATGTAACATTATACGATAATACTTCAGGTAAGCCAGCACCTGCAAGCCACCACCTATAACCCACCACCTATAATCATCACATGTAACTTACAACCTATAACCCACCACCTATAACCCATCACCTATAACTTGCCATCTATAACCCACCACCCTGATATTTGTCACATCCCAATTAAAAAAGAAAAAGGTGAAACTCTAAAGTCTTGAGAGCAATTTTTTTTTCCATTTTTTTTTATTTCCGGGAGAGCTGGGCGTCCTGAGAGAGTAAACAGTGAGATCCCTAACGAGGGATCTGCGGGTAATTAAGAACCTGCGATTAGCCTTAATGACCCTGAGTGCCGCGGGGGGTAATTAGTTGTTAACAGGGGCCGGGGAACCTGATTGGCAAACACTTTTTTCTGATTGTCAAGTTTGCACGGCTGATCCAATTTGTTTTTTTTCCTCCGGCGATAAGATGTGGAAGATGAGGGAGGATGAGGAGGAGGATAAGGATGAGGGAGATGAAAAGAATGAGGGAGACAAGAGAAATGAGATAAGGATGAGGAGGCTTAGGGAGAAAAGGGAGATGATTGGAGGAAGCTGAGAGAGATGATGAGCATGAGGGAGATGAGTACATGGAAAAGATGAGGGAGATATGGGAGATGGAGAGGCTGAGGTATAGGGAGATGAGGGGATGAGAAATGTGAGAGATGAGGAAGACGTGTAAAATGAAGGGATATGGGAAGTGAGGGCGTGAGAGAAATAAGAGGGATGAAGTACGTAAGAGAGAGATGAGTACAATTAGAAGAATGGGAGAGATTTAGCGTAGAGTATGTTGGTGTGCGTTCTGAAGTGTGCTTCAGAGTTTTGGTTAGGGCTGAATCGCGTTTCAGTGTGTTGTAGTAAAATGAATCAGTGTGTATTTGTTTAGAAGTGTGTTGACGAGTGATGAAGTGTGTTAGTGTGTGTTGGTGTAGTGAAATATATCAGGGTGTGTTTGTAGTGAAGTGTGTTGGAGAGAATCTGATTGATAGTGTTTTACTGGGCTTGTTTAAGTGTGTATGAATGTCCTTGTCAGGTGTTGGGGGTGTGTTGAGGTGTTTTAGAGTGTGTCAACTAGTAGTGAAGTGTGTTACAGTGTGGAGGCCTATGATGAAATGTGTTATAGTGCGTAGGCCTATTCCCAGCGAACGTAACAATAATAATAATAATAATAATAATAATAATATACCCATTCTAAAGCACTAAGCCTTTAAGGGTTATATAGCTCTTGGGGTTTGATCCAAGGAAGGAGAGAGCAGCTCCAATTCCTCCTTTCAAGATCCTGTGTTTCTATTGCTCATTTATTTCCCGCAGCTTACAGGACTAGCTTTCTCTAGGGCGACGTTTTGTCCGTTTTGGACCATTGTCAAGTCCCAGCTGACAATACGGACCCAAACGTAGTCATTAGGTTCCTCTCCTAAGTGAGGATTTTTGCCCACTTGAACGTTTCGCTCTGAGTAGAGCTTTATTAAGTTGCGACGTTTCGCCGAACGTAGCACATTGGCATGCAATGACATGATTAAGCTGTGCTCAGAGCGAAATGTCGTTGCAACAGACGCACGTTGGAACGAGACGCATGGCGCAAAGTCGACAAGCGTCGAAGGAAAAAAAAATGTAATTACAGAGAGTTATGTTGAGACGTTTCGCCTGTGAACACGCTTCTTCAGTCAATATACCACAAGTAAATTTATACAAACCTAGACGTTTCGCCTCTGGAGAGGCTTCTTCAGTCACTACACAGAGGTATACAACAAGCAAATTAATATAAGTGCACACAAACAACCCGCACGTAGGAAACAGAAACGTATGACGACGTTTTGTACCAGTCGCGGTATTGTGCCTTTTTTGTTCTTTAATACCAGTTTAGTCAGGTGAGTGTTTCTGCATCCGGGTCTTTTCAACTGCTCCTTTTCTTCGCTATTGGACTCGATTTTCCAGTTCACAGTCATTGTGTGGGACAGACCACCACTCTCTGCCCTGGAAACTTTGCCTTTGCTTTGCTCCAACCAATCAAACAAATCAGGAAACTCGTTAGTGGTCAGACTCTTCCCGACACACTCTTCACGTACGTTCCTTCCACGGGGTGAAACGTACTTTGTGGCGAGTTGTTGTTAGTGCTGGGTGAAGAACGCGAAGTAAGTGCATTGTACGTACATCGAGCTGGAAATTAGTAATAAATTTAAGCAACAATTTCAACGGCCTCAGGCCCCGAGTCTGGTAGTCCCAAGACTGACACTCCTTAGCTTAAAACAACCAAATTGGTTGTTTTAAGCTGACTTCGATGCGCTGGTCACGAATTTATGCTCGTTTAGTATCTATCTCGTATGTTTTTATCATAATTTTAGTATCAGTATTTTGTTTATTTAGGATTGAAAAACCACCTGATACAATTATGTTACCTAACAATGATAAGTAATAAATTATGAATAGATATTAAATGAGGTGCATGAGATACGATTAATGAGGGATGGATAACTCTTGGATTGATCCGTGGAGAGAGACAGCTCATCAACTTATCCATAGAGAGAGAGAGAGAGAGAGAGAGAGAGAGAGAGAGAGAGAGAGAGAGAACCAAAATCCATGGAGAATGGACAACACGTGCTGTTAAGATAGACACACCCACACATTAAAGACAGAAAAACCCATGAATTGATCCCTACTAAAGATGGACACTCCCATACATTAAAGACAGAAAAACCCATGAATTGATCCCTCAAGATAGAAACCCATAAATCCGTCCTGAGATAGTAGACAACCCACAAGCAGCAACAAAAATAAACAATAAAAATGAAAATATCTCCAAGAGAGTAAACTAAGAGGAACAATTAGAGTCGGCTTCATCAGCTGAGCAGAAAAAGCTTCAGGTTTATCCGAGCCATCAGCGAGAGAATTACCTTAATTACACTCATCGTCAACTGCCTTTATTACTTTCAATGTAATTTGTATCACATCCGCTGTTGGTAATTAGCAAGATAACTCTTATGGAGTTTATACATTGGTCTAATAACGGCTCCTCGGGGGCCAGATCTTGCCGGCGCGTCCTCAAGAACACCACTAAGAAAACATCTCCTCACTTTCCCTGCAAAATTTCTTGAGTGATTCCTGACAAAAACGGCTCCGCCGTGTGAATTTAGACATAATGTTTATTGTATTTTATGTTAGACTAAGTTAGGCTAGACTAAGTTAGGTTTGGTTAGGTTAGGTTTCCTTATATTAGGTTTGCTTAGGTTAGGTTCCCTTACGTTAGGTTGTGTCTGGGCAGGTTACTGTGAATAAGCCTGAGTGCAGCACCTGGAAACGTCCAAATGTGCAGGTTTATCACTCGCAAAGCAAGACGGTTTGATTTGTCCCTTAAGCTAACCCTTGTGGTTTAGCGCTTCTTTTGATTATAATAATAATAATATCCCTTAAGCTTCTGTTGTGATGAGAGATACAGAGTCATCTCTTGGTGTATACCTGTCCCAGTGATGAGATATTGATTTATAATTAAATTTATAGCTATGCATGGTAGGGATACATTCCATTTTTTCTATATATATGTACTCTATTTGTCTCTCTCTGTCTCTTTCTCTGTCTCTGTCTCTGTATCTCTCTCTCTCTCTCTCTCTCTCTCTCTCTCTCTCTCTCTCTCTCGGAGGGACAAAAATGGAACCGTCTGGTGAAAATAATGCATGGGAGGATAACAAGAAACTTCCTCTCTCACACACAATGAAGACTGAGAATGAACTGTAATTGCGAGACGAATGAGAAATAAGGAGAAATATGATAAAAAAAAGAATGATGAGAAGAAAGGGAAGATGGAATAGAAAACGTAGGAGAGAGAAAGGAAGATGAAAAATAGAATAAAAAGGAAGACAAGAGGAAGGTTATTATTATTATTATTTTTATTATTATTATTATTATTATTATTATTATTATTATTATTGCTGTTGTTTTTATTATTATTGTTATTATTATTATTATTATTATTGTTATTATTATATTATTATTATTATTATTATTATTATTATTATTATTATTATTGTTATTATTATTATTATTATATTATATTATTGCTATTATTATTATATTATTATTGCTATTATTATTATTATTATTATTGCTATTATTATTATTATTGTTATTATTATTATTATTATTATTATTATTATTATTGCTCTTGATAGTGTTGTTATTTTTGATGGTGTTGTTGTTGTTCTTCTTCTTATTCTTACTTCTACTATTGTTACTATTGCTACCACGACTGTCATGAAAACCTCTCAGCCTGGGAAGATTAATGAACCCTCAAGTATTTAGAGACATGGAAATAACCTCGCGATCTTCGAGTACTCAAGGATTTTAGGAGCAACCTGAAGACGATCACGAAGATGCTGAGATCATAATCCAGCTGCCGTGCTCCCTCGGCGAAATTATGTTACGGAGGGGGGACGGGGAATAATGTATTGTTTGTATTGTGGTGGAGGGAATGGGGGAAAGACTGGAGGTGAATGGACCGGCCTAGAAATCCACGCACACATTAATTAAAAACAGAGCTTTGTGTTGCTGTTGCAGACACTAGTGTTGCTAGTGTTACTGCAGCAGAGAGGGAGGGCTATGGAGAGTAGGGTACAAGATAATGGATAACGGGAGATGTGATGCTGGAAGATGGAGGAGGAGGAGGAGGAGGAGGAGGAGGAGGAGGAAGAAGAGGAGGAGAAGAAGAAGAAGAAGAAGAAGAAGAAGAAGAAGAAGAAGAAGAAGAAGAAGAAGAAGAAGAAGAAGAAGAAGAAGAAGAAGAAGAAGAAGAAGAATACGGGTAATCCAAGAAAGTCAAGCAGTGTTGCTTATTACACGGGGTCTTCTGTCTGCTTCCCAAGGATGCGACCCACAACAGGAGAATACCACCCAGGTACCTATTTACTGCTAGGTGAACAAGGTCAATACCTGTAAGAAGATTTGCTCATATGTCCTGCCTCGTCCAGGTTTTCGAATCCCCGGATCCTTTCGGTTGAGAGCAGAATACTCTATCACTGATTTACGAGAGTTGGGGCCAATGAACGGGATAGGAAGGATGAAAGGCGGAAATGAAGCAAGAGATGGAAGGAGAGACGAGGGGACTGAGGAAGGGGAGTTGTTGGATGAGGTCGAAAATCAGCTGACTGGAGGCTGCCCCGCTGGACACAAAGAATTACGATGCGTTTCTTCGCCTTGCCCGTGATGGATGAACGTGGTTCCTTCACACCCATTGTGTACTTCTTGCCTCGCTATACACCAAAATGGTCCGGCATTTACAGTGCCAGCGCTCACTTCACAGCAGGATGGCCCGCCCCCCCACAGTGCCAATGCACACTCTCTCTTCAGAGTGCCAACACGCACTGCTTTCTATGACGTGTGTGATTTTTATTTGCTGGAAAACAAGCACTATATATTCTAAAAGCTATTGCCACCAAAGTTAAGATCGAGCACACACATTAATTCTATCCTCTCATCGCAAAAAAAAAAAAAAAAAGATTCTTCTCTCAGCAAGTTAGTGTCATTGAATGGCGAGTGAAGATATTTATTCTGCCTCCATCTGTACGGAAGTTACTTCCATTTGATTACAAACATTAAGTCCCGGGCAAGTTGAAGTCAATTGCCGTACTACCGACAAGTCCCAGCCAAGTTAAGGTTGTCTTTATGGATAGATTACACATCACGCAAGTAATACCTTAACTTATTGAGCTCAACATAAGCATACCTCGGTATAAGGCACTCAAATTTACCATAGTCAGGATATGAATATTTCTGCGATGGAAGACTGAGTTAAAAGTTTCTTAAACGATAAGGAGAACGCTTTTAGTTGTCTAACATTTACAAGGTACACATCCTTGGTGATAACATAGGTTAAAATCTACTTACTCGTATAACTGTAGATTATAAGGACTGTTATTCTTTCGTAGCTAGTTTTAAAGCTTAGCCCTATTCACTGTACACTGTCACGCGTCAGGATGCGACCCACAACTGTCAAGTAACCTTCGGGTACCTATTTGTTGCTTAGGTAAACAGGGCCAGCAGGTGTAAGACGTGCTTAGCATCTCTCTCAGCTCTAAAACCAAACCTGGGTCTTGTCAGTTCAGAGCCAAATGCCTTCATTGCATTGGTGGATTATTGAGAATCTTGTGTTTACACCATAGTCCACATGTCACGTGAAGAGGAACTGGTGCCCCAGCTGGGGCACCAAACCACTGACCAGTCAAGAATGATGGGAAAAATTTTAACGTTGGTAGCCGAGTGGTTAGAAGAGAGGTTCTCGTGGCTTCGGAGGATCTCTCCATATGAACACACTGCCACTCCCAATTAGGGCTGGATTAAACCCTTTGTATGCCCTGGACACTTCCATGAGCCTAGCTTCCCAGGATAGATCTATAGTTAAATATTCGCATTGCACATATATACAGGTACCATGAGTCGTATACAGTATACTGAATGAAAATGCTTATTTTTATACTCAGATTTATTAAGTTTAAAGCTTTGACGCCACTCCTGGACATTATTCTCATTGTGCCCAGTGGATGGTACAATATTGCTTTAAGCTAAATAATTAATAACATAGTTTTATTATTTATCGAGTGAATTAAACGAAAACAAAATTATCACTGTGTTCTTTGAGTTATTGAAGACCTATTTTTTTTTTTAGTTTTCTTAATTACGAGCAGTTTTCTAAGGATTTCTCAATTTTTTTTATCACTTTATTCCATTTTTTTTTACCTTCCGTTTTTCTCGTAAGACGGCGACGACCCGATCATCAAGTTCACTGGAGAAAAGGTCGCGAAGTTTTCATCTGAGTTGAGCGAAAATTTCTGACATAGGGGTTTTCTTGAGTCCTATTTTTTTCACGTTCTTGCTTTTTAAATCTTTAGCCAATTGAACTCGTTGGTTATAACCTGTAGGTGGAGTGAGAGGATGGAATAATTACTGTGTCTGTAAACATACAAGATTCACTGGATATGGAAGACTCACTAAACATACAAGATTCACTGGATATGGAAGACTCACTAAACATACAAGATTCACTGGATATGGAAGACTCACTAAACATACAAGATTCACTGAATATGGAAGACTCATTAAACATACAAGATTCACTGGATATGGAAGACTCACTAAACATACAAGATTCACTGGATATAGAAGACTCATTAAACATACAAGATTCACTGGATATGGAAGACTCACTAAACATACAAGATTCACTGGATATGGAAGACTCACTAAACATACAAGATTCACTGGATATGGAAGACTCACTAAACATACAAGATTCACTGGATATGGAAGACTCACTAAACATACAAGATTCACTGGATATGGAAGACTCATTAAACATACAAGATTCACTGGATATGGAAGACTCACTAAACATACAAGATTCACTGGATATAGAAGACTCACTAAACATACAAGATTCACTGGATATGGAAGACTCACTAAACATACAAGATTCACTGGATATAGAAGACTCACTAAACATACAAGATTCACTGGATATGGAAGACTCTGAACGTACAAGATTAACTGGATATAGCAGTTTACTCACTGGGGGATTCTTTTCTCTGCAGGGAAACACCTGCCTGTTGTGTGTCCCTCTGCAGGGAAACACCTGCCTGTTGTGTGTCCCTCTGCAGAGTTGACACTCGATCGTCACCTGTGCTCGCTAAAGCTCCCTTTTTTCTCTAAGGGCTGAGTGTACGTGTCCAGTCTCCCGCTACACGACACCCAGGAATTCTCCGCTTGTTACTGATCTACGCTGAGTGTTCTTTTGACCGTCGTGGTGGAAAAGAGTGATGGAACCTCGTTTGCTCTTAGCCAAAGACAAAAATTCCAGAAAAGATATCTCTCTCTCTCTCTCTCTCTCTCTCTCTCTCTCTCTCTCTCTCTCTCTCTCTCTCCTCTCTCCACAAGCAAACATAAAATCGGGAAGGTAAGTATTTCCCACGAGGTTTCATTTCAAACAAGGGACACAAAATGCTGAAACGAAAAAACAACAACTTGAATGCGCGGATAAAAAAAAAATATGTGAAGGATAAATGTCTGCGGGAAAGATACCCTGCTTAACTGGAGCTCAGAGTGAGACACTTATGTTTTGACAGTGTAACTTCTGCTGGGCCGAGTCTGGGTTTGAAGTAACTTAGGATTTATCATCTTCAAACAAGGTGGAAATTTGATGACTTGCTATTAATTTCTCCTCCCTAAATTACTGAGGTATGAAAAAAACAGATATGCAAATATATAATGGAGAAGACTATGTTAAGCAGCTTGTTTGGGAGACCAATGGAAAAACACTTTTGTTATGCACACTGGAGTTTGGCATGTTTTATAATCTCTATATATGCGAAAAAAAACTAATTTTACTCATTTTTCTTTTTCTTCAATTCATATAAAATATATCTTATAAAGTGTTAATCGTTTGTTACTCAGCGTATTATATAAGTTCATATACCAATCACTTCTATACTGAGATCCAAGTGTATATAGTTTTACGGATATTTTGAGTTAATATGCGACTTAGGTGTGAAACGGACGCCCAGATCTACGGATTATGGAACGAATTCAAGTCATATCTAATACGTTTTTTTCATAAAAGTAGGACTTCAGGATCCTAGAATCGAGTTCTATCTGTGGTTGTGCAGTCATGGAGAAGAACCTTCAGCATCCGACACTAGTCTCTTTTATAGTAGTGTCGCCGTAAAGGATAACCTTCAGCACAGTAATGACAGCTGTTACTAACCTAGGCACTTGCTGAAACAAATCGACTGCCATAAAAGCTACATATTTCCTCCTTTTACCTCCTATAAACTCTTCCACTGGAGACTGCTGCAGTGCCAAGGAAGTGGATAGTATGAGTGTATTATCACATATGTTGTTGCCTCATGTGGCTTCCAGCGTCGACTCTCATGTGGCAGACAAAACCAGAGTAACACGACCACATTCCCGCTTCTCATTTCGGTGAGGCGCTGTAATTTGGTTGAGCGGTGCACAAAATAGCGTGACCTTTTTTTCAGCTAACAAGGGTCGCAGGTGGGCACACACATGTATGGTGCCATAAATACTAGCAGAAAAGGCGGACTGAACTTGATATTATGACACGAACCTGTGTTCAGTCTTGTAAAATGTTTTGGGTTAGGAGAGGCTAGGACGCCGGGTGTCTGAGCATGTGTGTGAAGAGAGATATGCTCTCCACTGTAACAGTGAAGAGAGATATGCTCTCCACTGTAACACTGCACTCGCCTACTTTAAAGTCTTTGAAAATGACAAAAAAAAATGAAAACGATAATAAAACTTTAGATGAAATTTGTGACAGACTTTGATAGTGAGATGAAATAAGCAAATTCCAGAGAATAAAATCGTGTTGTTTAACTGGCGCTTTATTTCCCTGATGCCTTTGATGGGCTTTTCACCCCAGGAAACTGAGCAACTCCCCCGACTTACTAGGATTAGAACCTGGTTGCCTCCCATTCCCTAGGTGCTGTGTGCCCTTACGGGTTTGGCACTGAAAAAACAATGACCAACTGTGCAATGTGCATAATAAAAGTCGCGTTTAAAATTTTATTAATCAGAAATGCGTTTTCACTACAGTTAATTTTGATCATTATTTTAATCAAACTAATAAACTTCAAAATGTAAACTTTGCTGTGGAAAAGAAGATCGGAACAATAGCGATACGGTTTACTGTTAATGGGGTTTATATCCTGTCGACTACACGGGGAATCATTAAGGCTGCATGGTAACTCTTCGTTACTAGTTAAGTATACTTTAATCCCTCTGATAGCGTGATTAAGGTAAACCTCTCAGTGCATATACTTTTTGAGACTTACACCTCACGGGAAAGACTATATAAATGGGAAAGACTTTATAAGTGGGAGAGGCTATATGAATGGGAAAGAGTATATAAATATGATGTATACATGAAGGAATATTTAGATATTAAAGTAATATTTAGATTATATTAAGGTAATATTAAAATGATATTTGGATAATATTATAGTAATTGATAAAATTAATATAATATGACGATAATAGGACTATATAAACAAAATACTAAAATATCAAAATGTAAGTAATTTTAAGATGATGGATGATCGAAACCATGCCCAGCCCTTCTTAGGCAGGGTAGGTTCCAAAGCTGGAGCTTGCTACCATCTGCAGCTCGCAAGACTGCCATTCCCCTTAGCCTCCCTGGGGCGGGGAAGATGGCGGAACAGAGAGCGCCGTGAGGGCGGGGAATGTGGCTAGGCCTAGGGACAGTTGGTCCCAACGATGAAGGGGTACTTGTAACTCCTCCCATGGGAGACATAGGTCTCAGACACTCCCACGACAGGGAGCCACGGCCGGGTCACCATCTGGAAAAGACCCGGGCCAGGAGAGTACCGGCGAATCTACAACAACAACAATTTAAGGTGATACTAAGGTAATGTTAGGATGATAGGAAAATATAATTAAATAATGTTAAGGATATTTTAAGTTAATATCTACGAAATGGTAAAAAAAAAAATCGCCATATTTTCGTATTTTTAAGTTTTAGGGAATTCTAGTTTTCTTCCAATAAAATTAAAAGCATACGTAATTAAATTACATATATATAAATTCCCATATTACCTAAAAAAAAAATATTCGAGAATGATGAATCAGCCAGAGCCTCGTGCAGGTGAAGAACTGCACCTTTTTTCCAAGTTGGGGCAAACGAGAGAAAGTATTGCCAAAGGAAATACTATAAACTGAAGGAAATTCTGATAATCCAGGGAAGGGGAGGAGGAAAAAAAAAAAGGCTGCCCAATCAACCCATGAATAGAGAAGCGGAATACTAGTAAAAATCAGATGAGACTTCGATCTTGCTGAGGATATTCCCAAGTTTGCTCCTAAAACTGACTTGAGTCTTGAAGCAGCTGGCAAGAAGAGCTGCTCTTCTACTTTATATAACTCGAATTTCATTGCAGTAATAGTAGAAATATAGTGGGAGTAGCAGCATTATTGATAATAATAGTTTTTGTAATTGTAATAATATTGATGGCGATATTATTAATAATTAGTAGTAGTAGTAGTGTTAATAATAATAATAATAATAATAATAATAATAATAATAATAATAATAATAATAATAAAGCAGCAATAAAAATAATAAAATTTCATTAGTGGCAGATTAAAAAAGCTAATTTTATTAATTTTTCTTTGAGAAATTCTAGGAAACTCTACGAACATCTCTTTGTCTCAAAGTTGCTAGACGAGATTCAAGACAGAGAAGGACCCCCTTGAGTGGTCATTAGCAATGACCCCCAAGTGCACCGAACAATGTCTTGCCACGACGAGCACCCCAAGCTAGCAGGGCTTCCACTGCTGGAACGTTGCAGTGCGAAACACCAGAACCAAGATTTCTTCCTTATAACGTGCTTGTCTGACCTCAGCATATGTTTACCGTTCGATTTTGGTCCGGAATTTGCTTAAATTAGGGTGCGTGTGGAAAAAGGACGCTTGTGTGCGGTTCCAGGCAGTTATTAGAGGAAAACGTTTCGCCACGAGTGGCTTCATCAGTCCTAATGCCTTCCTGGACAGGGTGCGTTGAAAGGCAACAAAGTCCGCACCTTCATTAAAAAAATAAAGTTTGTGAAGAAAGGCTGAAAGTTATAAAATTAATTTCTCTTAAGAAACGGAGACGGCGAGAGGTTCTCTTAATACAGCAAAACTAAATCAAAAAGAGATGGATCTATATAGCGTACTGCCGATATTAGTAACGAAAGAACACAAGTTACAGGGTGAAACTTTATTGCCACAACGTTTCGCTGTGTGTAAAGTTTCATGGAGTCATAATTTGATGAAGCTCTACACGGAGCAAAATGTTTCCCCAATGAACACTTGTTGTGCAATGTGTATCTTTTCATTCTCACGAAAAAGACATTTGAGAAGCAAGCGGAATCACTGACACGAAACAATGGTAGAAAACTCTGCGGCAAGAGATGCAAGATAAACGTGGGCAAAGCTATCTTTGTCATTACTTTTTCTTAACCTGGAACAAGCAATATTTAAAAAGTTCAAACTATATTTAGTACTTTCCCCTTAAATTTTCACACACGTTAATGAGATTTACACGAAAAAAAAAAAGAAATTTAACGACTTTTCAAGACAGCACTATGAACGGAGAGAGTGAAAGTAAATAAAATAGCTTTCTGTTTTACTATCTAAACGGAAGTAACGGTAAACAGTAAGTCAGTTTTTCTCGGCAGACCATTTCAACAGAGAGCATTATGTCTTCTGTTGTATGTCTGTTGCATGTTCTTTATCGTATTCTCTATAATCATAACCATATTTTTTAAAGGGGTGGACCGGTAAGCCATGGGAAGGACTCGGTCAGATAACCGAAAGCTCCAGCTGAGGTTTATCATATGACAATGACCCGCATCAGGCAACACTTGTCCTGTTTCCTGACAAACCTTAGCTAACCTAACATCTCCTCACTGCCCATCATCACCCCTTTCCTTCCTTCCTTCCATCCACTACTCTCCCTTCCCCTCTCCTACTCTTTCCTTTCCTTCCCTTTCCACTTCCCATTTACTTCCACTTCCATTCATCTTCCAGTCTCCCCCTCCTCCTCTTTTCCAACTCCTCGCCATCTTCCTCCCCCACTTTCCTGGCTCTCCCGCCCCATCTTTCCCACCATATCTCCCTTTTCCCTGCATCTCAGAATCTTCCTCACCATTTCTCTCCCCCTCCCCATTGTCCTAACCACCACCCAGCTGGTCCCCCACCATCAGTAACGGGCGCCACGTGATGGCGCGTGATATTGCCCAGCTAAACTACGATCTCTCCTCTAATTAAGGAAGTTTTGCCCAAGTACCGTTATCGTGTAGGATCAATATGACATCTCCATCAGAACGAGTTACTTTTGTAATTATTGTGAAATGTGTTGGTGTGTGGAGATAAACCTCTCAGACTGCGTTTATGTGCGCGTTGCGGTGATATAGCTAGAGTTTGTTCACTGTGTGTGTGTGTGTGTGTGCGTGTGCGTGTGTGCGAGTTTGGACAAACACACATGCCCAGTTCTCCGTTTCCTATGCAATAACAAGCGGGAGAGTCTTTGATCCAGTCCTTCCCTCCACTTATATGATCAGGGCCTCATCTTAGATGGGGCGCTGCTACGCCATTTTAAGTCGCCAACTTTGATTGCTGCTGAGGTAGTGAACTCAATAGAGTCTTAGGAAAATCTTAAATTTCTGGATGTGATCTGGAAAGCCTTTGGGATTCCAGGGCTCACCGACCCTGACCATAATCTAAGGATTTGGAGCCTCGTTAGATAACATACACGGTCTGGTTCTGCTTGTTAAGATAACCTTTATGTATACGGCAGATTCAGGCATATTTTGATTTTTGCTACTTTGATGGTTAAAAAAAAAGGGATAAACCCACACCCACATACACACACACATACACACACATACATACACATACACACACACACACACATACACACACATACACACACATACACATACATACATATACACACACACACACACACACATACACACACACACACACACACATACACACACACACACACACACACACATATATATATATGCAAAAAGATCACGGTAAACAGGTGATATCAAAATATGCAAGACAACCACTATGAAAAAATAGAGGAATTCCAAGCGCTTTCGTGACTACTCACATTATCAAGGAACTATAAGAGGAAACATGACAAGAAGGGCTTATATAAGGGGCAGAATACACCTCACAGTCACATCACACTAACAAAGACTACACCTCACAGTAGCGTAACATCTCACGACTCTGTGAAGAGGAACATAAGAAAGGACCTGAAACTCTTCCCAAGAATTAAGATTAGTCCAATTTATCAATAAATTCTTCCCAAATTTTATTAATTATAAATGAATCCAATTTATATAAACCAAAAGAAATATTCATATTATTTTCAAAACTGCTTTTAATGAAACATGATTCTATTATATTTCTCTCAACCATGGACTTGCTTGATACAACCTTCTCAGCATTTTGAAAATCAATTGGATGGTTAAAATCTCTCACATGAATAAATAGAGCATTAGAATCTTGTCCAGTTCTAATGCTATATTTATGTTGTTTTA
This sequence comes from Cherax destructor, assembly GCA_009830355.1. Taxonomy (NCBI): domain Eukaryota; kingdom Metazoa; phylum Arthropoda; class Malacostraca; order Decapoda; family Parastacidae; genus Cherax; species Cherax destructor. Next base: position 223,760 of record WNWK01000534.1, read on the forward strand.
ATCTTAGTTCAAGACTTTTACCAGTTTGACCATAATAAAATTTACAGAAAACCTACAAATAATTGTTCCTATGTACACTATTACTCTTCACATCAAGATAGAGTTAAAGTGTCGGTTTTTTCTTCAATGTTTTTGAGAGCTTTACGTATTTGTAGTCCAGAGTTCATAGATGAAGAAATCTCTAAAATTTATGAAATAGCTAATGATTTAAAATACCCAAGAAACATTATTGATAAATCTTTTAAAATAGCTAGAAATACTTTTTACAATCCAAAAAGGGACAACCAACCTTATTCAACCAAAAATATGTTGGTTCTCCCTTACCATGAAAACTTGGTTGATATGCCTTCCTTCCTTAAGAATTTTAATATCAAAGTTGTATTTAAAAATCTTGATACAGTAAAAAGACTTTTGATAAAAAATTCCCCCCAAAATGCTGACGGATGTGTCTATAAGATTCCCTGTAAAATATGTGATAAAGTTTATTATGGTCAAACTGGTAAAAGTCTTGAACTAAGATTAAAACAACATAAATATAGCATTAGAACTGGACAAGATTCTAATGCTCTATTTATTCATGTGAGAGATTTTAACCATCCAATTGATTTTCAAAATGCTGAGAAGGTTGTATCAAGCAAGTCCATGGTTGAGAGGAATATAATAGAATCATGTTTCATTAAAAGCAGTTTTGAAAATAATATGAATATTTCTTTTGGTTTATATAAATTGGATTCATTTATAATTAATAAAATTTGGGAAGAATTTATTGATAAATTGGACTAATCTTAATTCTTGGGAAGAGTTTCAGGTCCTTTCTTATGTTCCTCTTCACAGAGTCGTGAGATGTTACGCTACTGTGAGGTGTAGTCTTTGTTAGTGTGATGTGACTGTGAGGTGTATTCTGCCCCTTATATAAGCCCTTCTTGTCATGTTTCCTCTTATAGTTCCTTGATAATGTGAGTAGTCACGAAAGCGCTTGGAATTCCTCTATTTTTTCATAGTGGTTGTCTTGCACATATATATATATATATATATATATATATATATATATATATATTATATATATATATATATATATATATATATATATATATATATATATATATATTATATATATATATATATATATATATATATATATATATATATATATATATATATATATATATATATATATATATCGATATGTAGAATGAAATTCCTATTTCATGAGAGAGAGAAATATTAATAGCAGTAGCACTAATAGTTGTAATAGAGAGTAAGATTTCTGTGATGGGACTCGAACCGTAGTCCTTGTACATACCAGGCTCAACGCTGCAACCACTCAGCTACGGAGCTTAAATTAGAATGATTTTACAACTAGCACTTATGTGACTTGGTTGTATCAGCGGCACCAATTGCGACCTTAGTGTCCCATCCCATCCTCCCCAGAGCCTCTCTTAGTACATCTCGTCTCACAGCCCTCAAAGCCAGATAGTCCATAAACCCAAGATACATTCTAATATTACGACTTGTCTTGGGTTTATTAGTAACAGTAATAGCAGTGGGAGAAGAAACAGAAGTAGCACTAGTAACAGTAATAACAGTGGGAGAAGAAACAGAAGTAGCACAAGTAACAGTAATAACAGTGGGAGAAGAAACAGAAGTAGCACTAGTAACAGTAATAACAGTGGGAGAAGAAGCAGAAGTAGCACTAGTAACAGTAATAAAATCTGAAGATTTATCAACAGAGACAAATCAACTTCCAGTCCGCCGCAACAAACACTAAAAATCTCTGAAAGCGTTCTATTTTTTTTTTTTTCACTTTGGGCCCCATGTATCAGGGAAGAATATACAAGTCGGGTGTAAATCTTGGGCACAAGACACAAAAATACACCAATTTCCACCGCACCGAGAGGTTTCATATATGTCCCGAATGAAAATTATTTCCGCTGTTACGAGGTAAAACAAAACTTCAGACTCAAGCAAATCTAATTTTCTCGAGGGAAATGCAAAAATAAATGAACAAAAGTTCAGCCAAACGCAAGAACATGAGCAAGAAGGACAATCTTCCCACCCCCTTCAAAAAAAAAAAAATTATTCCCAAACCTCGAAAACCTTTTTATCCAAAAAATATTCAACCGTGTAAATGTCATCTGCAAATAGAGAAAAATACCAGAGGGTGATAAAGCGAAAGGAAAATGAGACAGTTGGCTAAAACTATCGAATTTACGGAGGAACCGCCAGACGCCAGAACGGATGTGAGACAAGGAAAGGGAGGTCCCCCTCTTGTCATAAGAATAGGAAGAGTGAAAAGTGAACGGAAGAGAAGAAACAAATGGGTAAGGCAGTATGAACAAGTCACCTCATACTGAAGGAATGGGGGAAGGGATAAATAGTGGGAGAAGGATAACATGGGTTAGGAGGAACGGAAAGTGAGAGAGAGAGAGAGAGAGAGAGTGAGTCTGTATCTGCGTCTGAGTGAAAGTAATGGGTACATGTGAAATTAGTAGATAAATATAAACGCAAAATGAAGAGAAGATATAGAAAAGACAAGAATTAAGGGGAATTATCCGGGAATGAAGAAGAAAAATGGAATTAAAAGAGAAATAAGATGGAGATAAAATTAATAATAATTTCTCTTATTTTTTTTTTCAAGCCATTGTATACTCTGAAGATGTAAAAATAAGGAACTAGACCACCTTTTAAAAGAGGTTTCTTGATGTTGGTGAGGAGAGCTCAAGTGAGGTTCCTTGATGCTGGTGGGGATGTTGATCTAAGGAACTGGATCCTTCCAGGGAGGTTCCTTGATACTGATGAAGGGAGTTCTTGATCTAAGAAAATGGATCCAGAGCTGGTTGCCTCCAAGAACCATCAACCACGTTACTTCCAGAGCTGGTTGCCTCCAAGAACCATCAACCACGTTACTTCCAGAGCTGGTTGCCTCCACGAACCATCAACCACGTTACTTCCAGAGTTGGTAACCTTTAGGAACCATCAACCATGTTACTCCCAGAGCTGGTAACCTCCAAGAACCATCAACCACGTTACTCCCAGAGCTGGTAACTTCCAAGAACCATCGACTAAGCGACTTCAGGAGATGGTAACTTCAATGGACGAAAAACAAACACAAGATCGTTCTCGTGGTCTGACTGCCAAAGATATCAGTAAAGTTTGGGATATCTGGAATAATTACCAGCGAAGTTTGAGAGGGGGAGCAATGCCAGTTGATAATGTAATTTAGGATAATTGGAGAGAATCCTGGGATAAGAAACAAGTAGAGTTACTTTTAAGGTAAGGTGTAAGAGAGAGAGAGAGAGAGAGAGAGAGAGAGAGAGAGAGAGAGAGAGAGATGTAAAGATAAAGATAGAGCAGAGAAAAGTTTGAATAAGAGGCGAATAAAATGAAAGTCTGAATTCAGTGATGTCTGGAGTGAATGTAAAAAGGAGGAAAAGAAGCGAAGAATGACGTGAGATAATGTGGATGATAGAGGTAGATGGCAGTGGATGTGATAACGACTGTGAAGTTTCGGGCAAAGTGTGAGTGGAAGCAAGTAGTTAACTTTGGGGTCTGGACGTAATGGAATTAAAATTAAGGGCCCTCGACTAATTTGAAAGAACTTCCTACTTATAATAATGATAGTGTTGATAATAATAATAATAATAATAATAATAATAATAATATTAATGAAATATACACAAACATCACACACACACATACACACACACACACACACACACACACACACACACACACACACACACACACACACACACACAATTAGGTGAGTACACACATGACGGAACGACATGACGGAAGGAATAGACTCCGAAGTGTCCCTGTTTGCAGATGATGTGAAGTTGATGAGAAGAATTCAGTCGAACGAGGATCAGGCAGAACTACAAAGGGACCTGGACAGGCTGCAAGCCTGGTCCAGCAATTGGCTCCTGGAGTTCAACCCCACCAAGTGCAAAGTCATGAAGATTGGGGAAGTGCAAAGAAGACCGCAGACGGAGTACAGTCTATGGGGCCAGAGACTACAAACCTCACTCAAGGAAAAAGATCTGGGGGTGAGTATAACACCAGGCACATCTCCGGAGGGCGCCTAGCAATCCTACGAACAACATTCCGACATCTAAATAAGGAATCGTTCAGGACCCTGTACACTGTGTACGTTAGGCCCATATTGGAGTATGCAGCACCAGTTTGGAACCCACACCTAGCCAAGCACGTAAAGAAACTAGAGAAAGTGCAAAGGTTTGCAACTAGACTAGTCCCGGAGCTAAGGGTTATGTCCTATGAGGAGAGGTTAATAGAAATCGACCTGACGACACTGGAGGACAGGAGAGATAGGGGGGACATGATAACGACATATAAAATACTGAGAGGAATTGACAAGGTGGACAGAGACAGAATGTTCCAGAGATGGGACACAGCAACAAGGGGACACAGTTGGAAGTTGAAGACTCAGATGAATCACAGGGATGTTAGGAAGTATTTCTTCAGTCACAGAGTGGTCGGGAAGAGGAATAGTTTGGGAAGCGATGTAGTGGAGGCAGGATCCATTCATAGCTTTAAGAAGAGGTATGATAAAGCTCATGGAGCGGGTAGAGTGACCGAGTAGCGGCCAGTGAAGAGGCGGGGCCAGGAGCTGTGAATCGACCCCTGCAACCACAACTAGGTGAGTACAACTAGGTGAGTACACACACACACAAGAATAAAGAGCATGTCTGCAAACACAAGTATCATCGTCTCACTCTCTGAGGCTGAGCTCGTTCCTTATTTTTTCTGTGTTCTTGATTGTTTAGCAAATGAGTTACAAACAGCAGCAGCTGCAGCAGGTCTTCCTTTCACCTTGGCTGAGCATGACCTCCGCTGTCCTTCCAGGAGAGAGAAGGTGCCTTCATGTTGCTGGCAAAGCTCTCTTGATCCAAGGAAATGGGGTTAACCGTCAGTTCCTTGAGTCAAAATTGATTAACTGATGTCTATCAGGCGCTCTATCACCCCAACGGATTTAGCTCTTTCCCTCCCCCTGAATATCCTAGAGCAATCGACCTCTGGGGTAACTTTAAGCGCCTTTATGAAACTTCTGAAGTCAAAATGAAAACACAAGATGTTTTTTAGGAAATCAAAACACATGTTTTCCTGCGACTGTATGTGATAGTAAAAATTCTGAAGAAAAAGAAATTATTCGTCAATTCTGAGTGTGTCAACTCGCGACTGGCACAACGTTTTTTACATGTTAATGCTCTCGTACATACTTTTTTTTCCGAAGGTTATTTCGCTTTGATTCAAACTCTGAATATATTCCAGGCTTCAGAGATCCAGCGTATTTACAGGGCGATAAAAACGTAAATTGGGAGTACCTAATTCTCGTCACTGGCGGCCAAATTGTAAACATTTCCAGGGAACCAAACTGAAACCGGATTATTTGAGGGTAATAATTTTTCAATGGCCAACTGAGGTATACATAAGCGTATATACGCATAATGTAATCTTTTTTTGGTGAGAGGTATTCATTAATCATTTCATCTTGCACTAAGCTGCTGTTGATGCAGACCAGAGGATAAACAAGTAAGTTTTATCAATACCTCCCAGTCATTTGAACAGTTGTAACGAAAGGAATATAGAAAGGAGGCAGATGGAATAATTATATTTTGATGTTAGCTGTGTGGTTAAGAGTATATACCTCGTATATTTCTCAGAGTATATACACTGAAAGATTCCCTTCATTCCAATTTTAGGGAATAAATCATCTCTGGTAAAGTGTAGCCTTAAAAACTCTCTTGTAATCGATAGACATCGAATCTAGTATATTAATCAATGTGTGTGTTATATGTAGACATTGGTTTTCAATGAAGTCCGTGGTTCGATCCCCAGTACCGGTGGAAACATTAGACGTGTTTTCTTAACACCCGCTATCCATGTTCACCTAACAGTAAAATAGGTAATCGGGTGTTAGCCGACTGATGTGCATTGCATTCTGATAACAAAATTAACCTAATTTGCCCGAAATGCTCTGCATAACAAGCGGCTTTCTATATAGTACTATGTCATTGATGTCAACTAGGTTTGTATACTTTGTACATGTATTTGTAGAAATAAAGATTATTATTATTATTATTATTATTATTATTATTATTATTATTATTATTATTATTATTATTATATTATTATTATTATTCTCGAAATTGTTTTGAAATCAATATAAATGCGAGTGATTATGGGCGGACGGCAGTCAGGTAAAATAAGCTGATTTGTGTAGCTTATTAAGAAAGGTATATGCACTGAGAAGTTTGCATCCCTCATGTGCTAGGAGTTGACTTTCACACCAGCATGAGGCATCATAGGATTAGTGTCCTTGACCGGTGGTGTACAGGTTCCATGCACCCTTAATAGCCTTCTCGTAGTCTCCAGGCATGAAACATTAAACTAACCAACCAGCTTATGATGAATGTGTTGACACGCGTCGCCAACTTCTACAATTTATAATTAAGATAGACTGGGACTTGACAAATTTCGTCCACTTTGTTGCCCTCCTGAGAGAGATGGGTAGAAAGAGATGTAAACAAAGTTTTACTGGCGGGGTCGTCAGCTTGAATAAGTCTGCTCGTTAAACGCATCCTCTTTGTGTCCTTATTCACCTGAGATAAATACACACAGGGATTTAAGGCAAGCTGGAGCAGAATCCAATCTTGGGAACTGTCCCTTACAGGCACGCCAACGTGTTCCATCGGCAGCCAAGATCGTCCACACACACATCTACGTCCATGAGAGAATTCACCTGCACCTCTTGCCTGCTCTTACCTCTTATTTTTGGTCTACCATTTTGTTGTTAAGGGTCATAATTTTCTATTGTTTTTGTTTTGCCTTTTCGCTCCTCTCTCTCTCTCTCTCTCTCTCTCTCTCTCTCTCTCTCTCTCTCTCTCTCTCTCTCCCTTTCTCTTTCTCTCATACACAGGGTTCTACAAGGTTAGGCCTGTTAAAAATGGTATGAAATACGTTGACGATTAAGACACGTGCAATAGTTGGGTATCTATACCCAACTATTGCACATGTGTCTTAATCTTTAAGGTTAGGCTTAGTGTTCTTAACTTGATTTACAAACTAAGAGCTGTTACCTACATCAGTTCATTTGAAAGCCTTTATATAGTTATGAGGCATATAGATAAGGAACAGGATGAAGCTGGAGCCATCTGTGGGCCAGCGCGTACATGTTCCAAAGACGAATCATCCTAAGAATTTCTCTCTCTCTCTCTCTCTCTCTCTCTCTCTCTCTCTCTCTCTCTCTCTCTCTCTCTCTCTCTCTCTCTCTCTCTCTCGTGTAGATATTTCAGACACTTTTGCAACATATAGGAATCTTTATTAATAAAGATTCCCATTTGTTGCATAAGTGTCTCAATCTTCAACTTGTCGGGTTTCAAACCATTGATCACATATTTCAGACAGACAGCAGTGGGTCATGTGTAAGTCTCACGCAGAAACATACACGAGAAATACCGGTTTCCATTGTTGTCTGGCCACTCTGTCTCTTTTGCATTACTCACCACTGGGCGAGGCCACACTGCCTATCTCCGCGGGGTCCACACTGCCTATCTCCGCGGGGTCCACACTGCCTATCTCCGCGGGGTTCACACTGCCTATCTCCGCGGGGCCACACTGCCTATCTCCGCGGGGCCACACTGCCTATCTCCGCGGAGCCACACTGCCTATCTCCGTGGGGCCACACTGCCTATCTCCGCGGGGCCACACTGCCTATCTCCGCGGGGCCACACTGCCTATCTCCGCGGGGCCACACTGCCTATCTCCGCGGGGCCACATTGCCTATCTCCGCGGGGCCACACTGCCTATCTCCGCGGGGTCCACACTGCCTATCTCCGTAAGGCCACACTGCCTATCACCGAGGGGCCAAACTTCCTCTCACTTCAGGAAGGTACAATCATTTCACACTTGGAATTTTATTCGTAATTTCAGACTGCAGACGCGAGCAGGACTTTCAGAAAAGGATCGTAGGATGCGAGTCTACAAAAGAAGGATCACAGGATGCGAGTCTACGAGAGGAGAAGGATATAGGATATGATTCTACGAAAGGAGGAAGATAAGATGTAAGTCTACGAGAGGAGAAGAATCGTAGAATGCGAGTCTACAAGATGAGGACGTGAGGTTTACACGAGAGGAAAGGCAGAGAGGAAGAGAAATCTTGATTTAATGTCGGAAGAAAGCAATTGAAACGGAAGAGAGGGAGGAGGGCAGAATGCGAGGAAGCGATGAATGGAGGCATCGGGACAATGCGAAGCTGGGAACAATGCGGAAAATAAACCAGGATGTAACGAAAATCTTGGAAACTCCAATGAAGAGTTTAGGCAAAAAGAGTGAAGAAGAGAGGCGGGTGATGGAGAAAAAAGGTTGAGACGACGGGAAATTAAACATAATTACAAACATTGAAGATTTAGATTTTTGTCCTCGAAGTGATTAGTTTATTTTGCACTCCCATATCCATAACATAATTCTTTAATTATCTTCTAATATTATTTCTGATTTTTAAACATACTAAGTTATAATCGACTGCTTATGATACTATACCTTTTTTTTTGGTTAATTTATCAAGTTTTTAGGAATTAGTCAATACGAGACGGAAATCAATGAGATTAGTACATATATTCTCTTCCTTTCCGGTGAGCAGTTTGTTAGGGAGTTATATTTCTCTCATGACTCCAGTGTAGTCCAACAGCTTTAAACTCCCCAAGAGTCATTATACGAGTCATTATCCCCAAGAGTCATTATACGAGTCAAGTACATTCACTGAAGACAGTATCGTTAATGATCGAAAAGTCAAGTTCATTGTTTTGAGCTAACAAACAGTACGGGATTTAAAGTGCCGTGGATGAAGTCAAGAGAGGTGAAAACAATCCGGTAAAAGTGAGAGATGAAAAAAAAAGAAAATCAGAGGAAATTAAAATTCGTGGAACAAGGCGAAAAAAAAATTATAAGTTGTAAATAATTTAATTAGTAATGTAAACGATAAAAACAGTAGAAAACCAACGGAAATACGGAGGAAACTAATTAACAGTATAAGTGAGCTAATTACCAGTATTTATGAGTTAATTAACAGTAATTATAAGCTCAATAACTGCAACTAGTCTGGAAGGAAAAATCTGAAGAATTATATATAATTCAGTGTAACATTTTTTCTCTTTAAATTTTCTGTATTTTTCTGTCATCTGTCTGGGTCAGCCTCTCGTAGTTAAAGCTTTTGAGAGCAAATTTTTTGCTATGGTTCAGTCACGCTTCTGAATGGTCTGGTCTTGCTGCCGATCATTCAGTGATCATCTCTTGATGTTGTCTGCTGAAACTTTTGGCTGGGAAGTTTCTGCTGAAGTTCATTCAAAAGACTGAATGTCTGGATCTTGTTGTGGCTCTGTCTAACGTTGGAGCGTTAGTGGCTTGCTGTGACTTTATTAAACGTTGGAGCGTTAGTGGCTTGCTGTGACTTTATTAAACGTTGGAGCGTTAGTAGCTTGCTGTGACTTTATTAAACGTTGGAGCGTTAGTGGCTTGCTGTGACTTTATTAAACGTTGGAGCGTTAGTGGCTTGCTGTGACTTTATTAAACGTTGGAGCGTTAGTGGCTTGCTGTGACTTTATTAAACGTTGGAACGTTAGTGGCTTGCTGTGACTTTATTAAACGTTGGAGCGTTAGTGGCTTGCTGTGACTTTATTAAACGTTGGAGCGTTAGTGGCTTGCTGTGACTTTATTAAACGTTGGAGCGTTAGTGGCTTGCTGTGACTTTATTAAACGTTGGAACGTTAGTGGCTTGCTGTGACTTTATTAAACGTTGGAGCGTTAGTGGCTTGCTGTGACTTTGTCAAACGTTTAAGTGGTTTCGATCTTACTGTAGTTCAGTCTGTCTTTTTAGGGTCTCGGCACTTACTGGAACTCTGTCGATTTATTTGAAGAGAAAATACAAAGATGAACAGTTGTGACGAACTGACAGAATGAGAAATGAAGAACTTAGGCAAATGTGTTTGATAGATACGAAAGGAGAAATACAGCAACATGGGAAGGGAGTCTGAAAACAAATGTACAATTATGGAAGACAAAATGTAAATGTAGACTTGATGGAAATACAGCAAACGGTAAAGAAAACAAGGAAAATGTGTAATGGAAATCATACAGAATACAGTATAAACAAAAAGGGTAATATATACTTAGCACTAATCAGTGATATACCAATTATTATTATTATCAGTAGTAGTAGTATTATATGATGCAAAATAAAACGCTAAATGCGTAGGGGATTATGCAACGCCTGAGGAATGGGAGACGATCAGTTTGATCCGAGGAAGGGAAACACAGCTTCACCTCCTTCTATCAAGAGCTTTTTATCGGTAATAAGACTACCCCTTGATGGCACCCCTGTTACCAACTACTAGATTACCTGCACAGCAACAACTATCTTCCTGGTTACCTGCACAACAACAACTATCTACCTGGTTACCTGCACAACAACAACTATCTACCTGGTTACCTGCACAACAACAACTATCTACCTGGTTACCTGCACAACATCAACAAACTACCAGCTTACCTGCACAACATGTGCCAGCTTACCTTGTAACAACAACTATCTACCAGCTTACCCCATAGCAATTATATATTAGGTAGGTAGATAACTATCTACCAGTTTCCACCATAACAACTATCTACCAGCTTCCACCGTAACAACAACTATCTACCAGCTTCCACCATAACAACTATCTACCAGCTTCTTCCGTAACAACAACTATCTATCAGCTTCCACCGTAACAACAACTATCTATCAGCTTCCACCATAACAACTATCTACCAGCTTCTTCCGTAACAACAACTATCTACCAGCTTCTCCCATAACAACAATCGACCATGATACCGAAATCATATATAACTCCATTTAGAAAAAAAAAAATAATGCTAACTAAACATAGTTCGTGATAAAGTTAGTCAAAAAAATTGTCTTTTCTGTGGAGAAAATTAAGAAACTTGTCCAACTTTTGGCGGAGGTTGATGCATAAGCGAGGTTGAACCTTGCGTGGGGGTTCATAAGTGAGATTGAACCTTCCGTGGGGGTTCATAAGTGAGATTGAACCTTCCGAGGGGGTTCATAAGTGAGATTGAACCTTCAGCGGGAGTTCATAAGCTAGGTTGAACCTTCTTTGGGGTTTATAAGTGAGATTGAACCTTCCGTGGGGATTCATAAGTGATGTTAAATCTTCCGTGGTGGCTTATAAATGAGATTGAACCTTCCGCGGGGGTTCATAAGTGAGGTTGAACCTTCCGTGGGGTTCTTAAGTGAGATTGAACCTTCCGCGGGGGCTCATAAGTGAGCTGAACCTTCCACGGGGGTTTATAAATGTGGTTGAACCTTCCGTGGTGGTTCATAAACATGGTTGAACCTTCTGCTGGGGTTCTTAAAAGAGGTTGAACCTTCCGAGGAGGTTCTTAAACGAGGCTGAACCTTCAGCGAGGACTCATAAGTGAGTTGAATTTTCCACGGGGGATCATAAACGTAGTTAAACCTTCTGCGGTGGTTCTTAAACAAGGTTGAACCTTCCGCTGGGGTTCTTAAACGAGGTTGAATCTTCCGAGGAGGTTCTTAAACTAGGTTGAATCTTCCGCGGGGGTTCTTAAACGAGGTTGAACCTTCCACGGGGGTTGTTAAACGAGGTTGAACCTACCGCGGGGGTTCACAAACGAGGCTGAACATTCCCCAGGGGTTCATAAGAGATGCTGCACCATCTGTTTGTGACTGGGAACTGGGGTCTTATTTTGTTTACAAAGTTAAATTTACCACTAAATTTACAATTCAGCTTAGTGTGTTTTCCTTACCTCGGTTGATTTACAAACCTCCAGGCAGCTCGTAGCTGAGTTGGTATCGGCTTCCGTTCACAACCGATGGCCCCGGGATCAATATCGGGAGAGGCGAGACTAGAGGCTAGTCTCTTTGCAACTGCTGCTGCGGTTCACCTAGCACTGAATAGGTAGATATCTAGGTGTTAGACGGCTGTTGCTGGTGGGTGGTTGGTGGTGGTGGGTGGGTGGGTTTTAGTGGGTGGTTGGTGGTGGTGGGTGGGTGGGTTTTAGTGGGTGGTTGGTGGTGGTGGGTGTTAGGCACTGGACAGGCACCTAAAGTCGGTACCTGACCAACCAGGCTGTGGTTCGTACGTTGGACTGCGTGCGGGCAGCAGTAACAGCCTGGTTGATCAGGCTCTGGTCCAACATGATGCCTGGTCACAGACCGGGCCGCAGCGGCGTTGACCCCTGGAATTCTCTCCAGGTAAACTCCAGGTGGTGGGATAACACGGTAAATTCAGTAGTGTATATTACCACCCTGCAGTATGCCACTCACCACGACTCTGGACTAACAGTCTAGGTACCTACTTACCGCTAGATGAGCAGGGGCACCAAGCATAGGGAGACCTGCACCTAGTATCTGTATAGTTGTATAAGTTGTATCATGTATATGTAGAAATAAAGATTATTATTATTATTATTATTATTATTATTATTATTATTATTATTATTATTATTATTATTATTATTATTATCTCGTTTCGCTCAAGAATCGAATCCCTGCTCTTTCGGGCTGTGATCAAAAGGTTCCATCACTTAGCTGCACTAAATGGTGGAGCCTCTGTTGGAGCCTCTAGTTAAGCTTCTGGTGAATCCTCTAGTGAAGCCTTTTGTGGAGCCTCTGGTGGAGCCTCTGGTGGAACATCTTGTGAAGACTCTGGTGGAGCCTCTGGTAGAACATCTTGTGAAGACTCTGGTGGAGCCTCTGGTGGAACATCTTGTGAAGACTCTGGTGGAGCCTCTGGTGGAACATCTTGTGAAGACTCTGGTGGAGCCTCTGGTGGAACATCTTGTGAAGACTCTGGTGGAGCCTCTGGTGGAACATCTTGTGAAGACTCTGGTGGAGCCTCTGGTGGAACATCTTGTGAAGACTCTGGTGGAGCCTCTGGTGGAACATCTTGTGAAGACTCTGGTGGAGCCTCTGGTGGAACATCTTGTGAAGACTCTGGTGGAGCCTCTGGTGGAACATCTTGTGAAGACTCTGGTGGAGCCTCTGGTGGAACATCTTGTGAAGACTCTGGTGGAGCCTCTGGTGGAACATCTTGTGAAGACTCTGGTGGAGCCTCTGGTGGAACATCTTGTGAAGACTCTGGTGGAGCCTCTAGTGGAACATCTTGTGAAAACTCTGGTGGAGCCTCTGGCTTGTAATCTGAGGTTTCTCTCATGATCCCCATCGCCTTTCTCTGTTTATGCACTCCTGACCTGTATCTAATGTGTATGTATTGACGGGGGAGCGCTAAACCTGTAAGGGCCATATAGTACCTGGGGAAAGGGAGATAATCAGGTCCGAAGAAGTGAATGGTAGCTCCAATTCCTTGTATCAAGAGCCCTTTTACCAGGATCAAGGCACCCCCCCTTGAAAGGACGCACTGTGTCTTCGTCCTCTCAATTGGGATGGAGGTGCCTTGATGCCAGTGAAGGGCTCTTGTACCGCGGTATTAGAGCTGCCCTCTTCTTCCTTGGATCAAAAGTGATTACCTCCCATTCCTCAGGCACTGAATAACCTCTACAAAAGAGAAAAACAAACTTTCTCTTGTTCTGTGTAGAATAATGCAACACTAATTTTTCCAAATAAATACGAAATTTCATTAAAAATCTATGATATTTGACACTTTCGCTCCACATTAAAGCCTTTCAAATAAAAAATAACTTAATTTTAGTTAAAAAAAAAATTCCTCATAAATATAATAAACTCAAGTCGTAATGAACGACTGTCAGTGAAAAAAAAAACAGAAAGAATGGACGAGGCGTGAACCGTGCCAGGACTACGGTTCGAATCCCTGTTCATTCGAGTGACGAACAGCTCGAACACCAAATCCGAGACAAATGTTCGGTGGTTTTCGGCGTGGTGTGTGGCATCCATGAGGTCCCGGTCGGGGCTCCTCCTATCTCCGCACCAGTTCGGCTCCCAGACAGTACCGGGTATTCCCGAGCTGCGGAAATTTATCGCCGCAATAGATCAGCCCACTCGACAAATTCTTCCCCTCCCCCTTCCCCTGGAGAACGCGGCAAGGGCGAAGACAGTGCCAAGCACCGAACACTGCATGCACCATCTTGGTATACCACTGGTTTGTTGTCTACCCTTCGTGAGGTTGGTTCTACTGAATGGTTTTTCTGTGATCGTCTGCCTTTAAACACCAGCATTCTACAAGTGATCATTCTACAAGTGACCATCATTCTACAAGTAACCATCGTTCTATAAGTGACCATCATTCTACAAATGACATCATCCTACAAGTGGCCATCATTCTACAGGTGACCACATCCTACAAGTGATCATCCTACAAAAGATCATAATCCTACAAAAAACGCCTGGTGCTAACATTTGACGCACTACTCTGGTTCATTCGGGCTTATGAGTAAGATCCTGTGGTTGCAATCCTTACCTTCAGTTCTGAAGGATAAGGATAGGAGAGAAGGAAAAATCGGGGTGTGTAGTAATAATGATTTGTGGCAATAGATGGCGCCTATCACCGTGACTCAGGGGTATGGTGTGGCTTAATCATCTATGTATTTCTTATTTGCGTTTTGCACCCATTTTCTCGGTTAGGTTAATTAGTATTTTTTTTACCCACAAAATTATAAGCAACTATAACATATAACAAAGGGAAAAAATATAAATATAAGATAAAGGCGATAAAAAGCTGTGCGACGCGATTTTTACAGTTTAAGGTGACTTCATCGGTCCCCCATATGACTGTCTTTACAACAGTCAAAAAATGTCCGTCGTTCCAACCCGTCCTCTTAATCACTGACTATTTCATTTCACGTGGTTTGGGGAAATGCTGCCTCAGAGACCCTCTTTCGAACCCGTGTTTACAGCGTTGTTTACACAACGAAAACAACAAATCTCCCGGAAGAAGTTAAATTTCAGAACTCTGCCATTGGCAGGGAACTGAAGCTGCCTCACCTTCCTTGGTTCAGACTCAATTGCCTCCCATTCCCCAGGCGCAGAATGACTTTACGGGTTCAGCTCTTCACGTGAATACCCATTTTAATATTCTATACCATTTGCTCTGGAGGAGTCTTATACAAGGATGGATATACGTCTTTGAGAGTAATGTGGCTCTTAACTGCCTGAGAGTACATAGTGATAGAGTTCATCAGTTCGCACGTTCTGTATGTACTCTTCTAAGAGTGAACATATGATACGTAGTACACAAAGATGAAAGAGAGAACTCGACCTCCCAAACTCAGACTACTCAGTCTCTCTCTCTCTCTCTCTCTCTCTCTCTCTCTCTCTCTCTCTCTCTCTCTCTCTCTCTCTCTCTCTCTCTCTCTCTCTCTCTCTCATCTACATAAAAAAGTTTTATAAATATTTACTGGCATCTTGTGTGATTAACAAGAACTGTGGCACAGGAAGTAATGACCATAAACACACCTTGTTTAATGTCCAGGTCCAGGCAGCCATCATGATGTCCAGATCCAGAGAGCCACCATGATGTCCAAGTCAATACAGCCATCATCATAATGATACATATGCAACACTAGATATGATAAATGGTTTTGAAAACCGACAAGTTGAAGATTGAGACACTTATGCAACATATGGGAATTTTTCTTGAGGAAACGTTTCGCCACACAGTGGCTTCATCAGTCCAATACAAAGCATAAAGGTGTAAGGAGAGGAGGAGTGTGAGGTAATCAGTCCCTCAGCCTGGAGTCGAAGTGTTTAGTCCATCAATCTTGTAGAAAGTACAGCATATGGCCGGAGAAGTGACTTATATTCTGTAGTTAGGTGAGTGGAAGCAGGAGGAAGCGGAATCACAGTGGAACCATCCACTAGTGTAAGTAGGTCTTCGTCCAAAGGTTGGACAAAGAATTCTTCAATACTTGTCCAACCTTTGGACGAAGACCTAGTGGATGGTTCCACTGTGATCCCGCCTCCTCCTGCTTCCACTCACCTGTCTACAGTATATAAGTCACTTCTCCGGCCATATGCTGTACTTTCTACAAGATTGATGGACTGAACACATCGATTCCAGGCTGAGGGACTGATCACCTCAAACTCCTCCTCTCCTTAAACCTTTCTGCTTTGTATTGGACTGATGAAGCCACTGTGTAGCGAAACGTTTCCTCAATAAAGATTCTCATATGTTGCATAAGTGTCTCAATCTTCAACACTAGATACGTTTACTGATGAAACGTTTCGCCTGCGATGCAGGCTTCATCAGTCGAATACAGAGAAAAATTACAATCCTGAAGACAGTAGGCGAAGTGGCGAGGCAGTTTGTAGTAATCATCTTCCATTTTCCATCAAGACTGAGGATCTCTTTACCTCATAACACCTCTCCACTTCGTCCAGATATACGTAGGTGAGTGAAAACAGGAAGCGCGTCTGTGTCGAGCTCGGAGGACGATGGATCGAGCCTCCACTGCTTCTTGCGCTGAATGATCCACATTTAGCGCTTAGCATGATTTATTTGTTTTATTTCCACTTCGTCCACTGTCTCCATGACTGTAATTCATCTCTGTGTTAAACAGAAGAAGTCTGCAGCGCAGGAGAATTCTTTCCTCAATAAAGACACCAGGTGTTGCACACTTTTCTTACTCTTCAACGTGTCGGTGTTGTAGATCATTTATAATATGAAAGCCAACACAAGGCCACCAACACGCATCATTGCACTAGGAAATCATTTTCCTATAAAACTAAGTTGCCTTGCTCACTCCGTATACCTCGACTTCTTCTCCCGTCTATGTATTAATATCATTTAAAATTTTAAATAAATATATATATATATATATATATATATATATATATATATATATATATATATATATATATATATATATATATATATATATATATATATATATATTCACTGTGACCAGTTACTTCAATAAAGAACTTAAGGAGTAATAAATAGGCAGTAACAGAATAATGAAGCAGATTTTATGTCACAGTCTTTGTCTTTTATGCGTCACCAGCTTTGCCTTTTATGTGTGTCCTTATCAAGACACATACAAAGTAACCCTGACAGACCAGTTTTAAAAATGGTTTAGAGTCTCAGTTACATTCCTTAATGGGATTTCTTGGCAGTTTCCATATTAGGAACAGTAAATCGATGATCTTAGTAATAGTGATGTTTGCTCTAGTTTTAAATATCTTTGTTTTGATGTGACATTTTTTCCATGAATTATTTTTTTTTTCAAATGGTTTATTGGAATTATTTAAGACATAAAGATGAGTTAGCTTCACTGCAAACACAAAACCAAATGAAGACATAAACCAGAACAGGATGGATAGCTATATATTTTATCTACAAACTGGGGCTAGAATGAATATATATATATATATATATATATATATATATATATATATATATATATATATATATATTTTTTTAAAAATAGCAAAAAGATCACAGTAAACAGGTGATATCAAAATATGCAAGACAACCACTATGAAAAATAGAAGAATTCAAGCTTTCGTGACTACTCACAGTTCCTTGATAATGTGAGTAGTCACGAAGCAACCTTGAATTTTTATATTTATATATATATATATATATATATATATATATATATATATATATATATATATATATATATATATGTCGTGCCGATTAGGTAAAACTTGCGATTTTGGCTTAAATAGCAACGCTCACCTTGCCATATAAGACAAGTGAAAATTTGTGTATGCAATAATTTCGCCAAAATCATTCTGAACCTACCGAAAAAATATATTTCATTGTGTTTGTTTATTATTAAATTAATGTTAACGTATCTAAAATATATTTAGTTGGGTTAGGCTAAATTAAATTGTGCTTGTTGTAATAAGGTTAGGTAGGTTTTCAAAGTTTCTCTTGGTACAAAATTATAAATTTTTACATTAACGTAAATGAAAAAATATATCATTAAACGTATAAGAAAATTTTAGAAAGGACTTAATTTTAAATGAGTTCTTGCTAATTGACCAGTTTTACCTAATCGGCACGATATATATATATATATATATATATATATATATATATATATATATATATATATATATATATATATATATATATATATATCAATAACAACACTGCGATTAGCCGAGGACTGGAACCCATGTTGTTTTGGCTCGCCTCATGGTGAGCTCCCTATGAGGCGAGCCAAAACAACATGGGTTCGAGTCCTCGGCTAGTCGCAGTGTTGTTATTGATTAAATGCCACTCGTTCGTGATTACAATAATTTAAAAAAAATCATTTTATGTCATCCTGCCTCGGTGGGATGTGGCCGGTTCGTTGAAAAGAAAAAAATATATATATACACAAGAGTGTGTGCACCTTCCTATTTATGGGAGACATCATGTCATAGTTATCTCAAAGAAAGTGTTGAAGTCACAGGCGCGATTTAAAATTCTAGATGACACTGAAAAAACCCAATGTGTGGTTTGACAACAGAGTTACAATGATTGTTGTTATGGTCCAGGACTTCAATATACATAACCTCAAGAGCAGTGGAAACCAGAGGCAACAATCACTCTCATCTTCAAATCGTGCAATCCTGCCCCTCATCCAAGTGCAAAGACGCAGCTGAGGTCAGAATAAGGCAGCAAAATACTAGTTCAGCCATGATGCAGGAACCACAGAGGACGCTCGAAGATGCCATCCATGGACGACCATGCAAAGAAAACTTTCGAAGTTCGGTGGCAGAGCGCTCAGCCTGCAACGTAATGTATCCGGGTTCGATTTCCTGGCAAGGCGAAGCTTATCGGCAAATCTCTCGATACTTGCCCCCGTTATTCACCAAACAGTAAATGGATACCTGGGTGTTAATCGACTATTGTACAAATGATGTTGCCATTAATTTTTAAAAAGATGGGCGTGTAAGTCAGCGGAATGCCTCGGTCTTATGACCAAAAATGGGTCATCATATGACTAGGACCCGCATCTGGAAGCATTGTTTTTTGTTTCCTGGCTATTCCTAAAATGAGCAAGAGTGCTGCGGGTCGCATCCTGGGGATGGGAAAAAATAGAAAACGGCCACACTGCTTGACTCTTTCATGGTTGACAGCCTTGAAGTCCCCACCTCGTACCCGTGGAAGAGGAGATCCGCTACCACAGATGCGCTCTTCACAGAAGAGACGACGTAAGGCAACACGGTTGAGTGGTCCTGAGGAATAAATCCCCAGACCCTGTTCCAGTAAGATCCTCCCTAGTTGCAACACACAACGGGAAAGCATCGCAGAGTCCCTGTCGCCATTAGGGAACTCAACCAAACGCGAGGGAATGTGTAGAAGATGGGGAAAGAGGTTAGTAATTGGCCCACAGGTAACGAAGAGAGTGAATGGAAGTACGGAAATTTTGCGCTAAAAACATGTTCAGTCAGTATTCCTGTTATAAAGCTTCGTGACTGCGGTAAATATGCATACAAATAGAGACGGTACATTAGCGGGTAAATGAAGAGCGAGACATAATGGGCAGTTAGCCAAAGTGCCTTCCTTTAAAACCTTAGTCTGATGGTAGGCTCACAGATGCTCTGCACTTAAGACAGAAAATTGCCGAGGATAAAGGGGTTTAATACTCTCTCTCTCTCTCTCTCTCTCTCTCTCTCTCTCTCTCTCTCTCTCTCTCTCTCTCTCTCTCTCTCTCTCTCTCTCTCTTTCCTACCAGGCTATGCAAAAATTGAAGTATTGATGAACGTAATGCATGGGAAGATAATAAGAAAGATGTTCACTCACACAGCGAAGACAGCGAATGAACTCTAATTGCGAGACGAATGTGGATGGAAGAGAAATACAATGAAAAGACGAGCAGGAGAGAGAGGAGGAGGACGACGGGGTAGGAGACAGAATGAGAAAAATCTGAGAGTTCTCAGGTTTTGTTTACCATTTTCATTGTGGTATTTTTAACACACTTTTTGGGTTATCCTGGGTTCTCTACATATATGTTGCTATGTATAACAATTTATGCACACACACACACACACACACACACATATATATATATATATATATATATATATATATATATATATATATATATATATATATCGTGTCAAATAAGTAAAACTTGCTATTTTGGCTTAAACAGCAACGCACTTCTTGCCGAATAAGGCAAGCGAAAATTTGTGTATGCAATAATTTCGCAAAAATCATTCTGAACCTAAAGAAAGTAATATATTTCATTGTGTTTGTTTATTATTAAATTATTGTAAGCTTATGCAAAATACATTTAGCTGATTAGGTTAAATTAAATTGCGCTTGTTATAATTAGGTTAGGTAGGTTTCCAAAGGTTTTTGGTACAAAATAATGAATTTTTAAATTAACATTAATGAAAAATATAAATATTTAAATGTATTAGAGAAAATTTTAGAATGGACTTAATTTTAAATGAGTTTTGCTAATTGATTGTTTTACCTATTTTGTATACGTATATAAATATAATATATATATATATAATAATATATATATATATATATATATATATCAAAAGATCATAAATGGTGATATCAAAATATGAAATACAACATAATGAAAAATGAAATTTAACTTGGAGTATAGAAAGCGACTTAATTTTAATATTTTTCATATGAGTTTTACCTATCACTATATATATATATATATATATATATATATATATATATATATATATATATATATATATATATATATATATATATATATATATATATAAATTTTCCACTTCTCAGTAGAAAATGTTTGATCTGAATACATGGGTGCCCAGATGAAGGGAAATGAGGTTTCATTTGGCAACTCGTTCCGCAACAAAGGGCGCACATTTAGATCACAAAGAATGACAACATCACCTATTGTAGAATATCGTTGGTTATCTATCTTTCATGAGCGTGAGAGAGAGTTATCTTTACATATGTGTGCAGGATCTCGGACTGAGTTCCCCGTCAGTTAGTACCAAGTCAAAAACACCAATCCCTAAAATAGGGATTCAATTTAGCTTTCACTGGACATACACTGAAATATGCACACACATCTAGGTATGTTTAAGATTCTCAGGCTTCGTTTCTAAAAACCAACAAACTGAACACTCGACCAGGCTTCGAAGGGGTTCACAGATGGTTCGATAAGAATTTCGACGAACGGCTGTTCATCCCTCCATTTGCCCGACACGTACAGCACCGAGAAGGTCAGTGCTCTGTTGACGGTAATATAAGTGTGAAGAAAATTACGCAAATCTGCAGTGGCGAGCGATGGTACCATATTGAAAGGGAATCAAGTCCCTAGCGTTTTGGAGAACCCTCAATTACATCCTCAAGTAACATAGACGCTCAGTTACCCGTGTCATTACTGCGAATGGACGACAAGAGGTAAGTCTTCTAGTGTTACGGAAGGAAGAAAAGGTGGTTTTATTTTTAATGGGTCTCAAGGCGATATATTCACCGAGAAGTGCTTGTCTCTCAGCGTTTATACGCTAGGGATTAAAGTGTTCACGACTGGTGGTGAACTGGTGCAGCTTTAATGACCCTCGTGTAGTTGATAGGCTTTAAACTCCATTACTCAACCAGTGAGTGAGTGAGAAGAAGCTTGGGAAGTGTAAACCTTTAAGGAAGTACCTTGATGTACCTTGATGTACCTTGATGCACCTTGATGTACCTTGATGCACCTTGATGTACCTTGATGTACCTTGATGTACCTTGATGCACCTTGATGTACCTTGATGTACCTTGATGCACCTTGATGTACCTTGATGTACCTTGATGCACCTTGATGTACCTTGATGTACCTTGATGCACCTTGATGTACCTTGATGCTAAGGAAAGATTCTCGATCCAGAGAACTGTTGTTGGTTCTTTTGTTGTTTTCTTTTTTTTTGCTTTTAGTTGTATTTGCTCTTTGTTTGTCTTTTCTTTTTGCTTTTGATTTTGTTGCATTTGTTTTTGTTGCTTTTGAATTTGTTGTTGTATTTTCTGTTATACTAGTTGATATGTTGTTGTATTTTCTGTTGTGTTTGTTGTTGTATTTGTTGTTGTATTTTCTGTTGTGTTTGTTGTTGTACATATTGTTGTATTTGTTGTATTGGTTGTTGTATTTATTTGTATTTTTTTCTTTTTTCTCGCTTTTCTTTTCGAATTGTCTTTTCTTTTTCTTATTTTTACTTTTATTTTATTTTTGTTGCCGTTGTTTGTTTGTTTGTTTTTTTGCTCTTTTGTTGCTGTTTTTGTTCACGTTTTGTTGCTTATTATATGTCTTTGTTTGCAAATGTGCTTGCGGTTTTTTGTTTGGCTTTTTATTGTCATGGGTTCAACTTGCTTCCTGTCTTCCGTCTTGTTACTCACGTTATTGTTCGTTGTTTCTTACCTTGTTGTTGATGTTTTTCGTCGTGTTAGACCTTTTTTTTTCGTCGTGTTTAGTTTTTCTCTTCCCTTTTTTTCCCCTGGTTTTTCGTCTATTATCATCCGTTTCAAATCTTCATCTCTGACATTCGGCTGCAACAGAAACTTTTCCCTTTCGTGAGCGGTGAGATACATGAGGCCGGAGATACAGGATCCGGGGAAATACCTTTCTCGTATTGCGTAGCAGCCGAAACATAGTTAATGACAACGTTTCGCTCAGCTTTGACTTGACAGAGCCACTGTATCTAGGTGTCCTTCTCCATAATCCACCTCTGTTGCCCCTGTGACTCCTTTGTGGAAATCCTGATGCCACTGAGTCGGTGAACTGAGGTGTTTGTCACCAGTGTATAGGAATCAATTTGTAATATGTATGAAAAGCAAATCCTTTGAAAATAGGCACGAGAAATGCAGAGGGGTTGACCTGTAAAGGCTAAATTTCATGTATTTAGCTGAGATCATTCTTTCAGAACACACGCATGTATGGTTTTCTGTCTCTCTCTCTCTCTCTCTCTCTCTCTCTCTCTCTCTCTCTCTCTCTCTCTCTCTCTCTCTCTCTCTCTCTCTCTCTCTCTCTCTCTATCATTTAAACCATTATATCATAGCTGAAACATTGTATTACTAACCCCGGAGTTTAGATAGTAAACTTCAGTCGACGTTTCGGTCCGTCACGGACCATCATCAAATAACGACCGTCTTCTGTCTTTTTTTCCTCCTTACCTTCTGCACCTCAGTCTTGATACAGTGATTCAGGACAGACAGAAACGTCGTCGTAAATTTCTTCCTCAAACTGCTTGCAAATACTGTCATTCCCATTACTATCAAAGTATCTCACCCAAGCAAGCCTGACCTGACCTACACTAACCTTACGTAAATTCCGTCTTCCAAATGAGATGTAACTACAGAATCCACTCAAATATATTTTTCTAACTCCAAAAATTTTCCAGTTCTGTTTCAAAGCAAAAAATCCCTCAGTTACAGTACCTAACACCAAATACGACAAACGGGGTTTCCAATATCTAATAATTAAGTAAAAATCTGCAACTCCTAACACCTTAATTAAATCTCTGACACATAATAGCTAAGCTGCAATCTCAAACACATAGTACACCTAGATTCAATCTCAAACATTTAATTCCTAAGTAACAGCCTCCAACACCTAATACCTAAGTTAGTCTCAAGTGACTAACCCTCCTCCTACCTTCCCAATATCTCCCAAACTCCAATCGGAAACATTGCCAAAAGAAGAGGAACTCACCTGCGAGGAGACAGAGAAGGGAAGCAGCCATCAGCCACAGCTGGCACCACGGGCACTCTCCAAGTTTTCGGACATCCATCATGAACAGCCAGGAGAATGGGAAGGCAAGTCAGGATAGGCAGAAGGAAGGAGGAAGGTAAAATGGGAGATGGAACGGCTGGTGCGTCTAAATGAGTATGAGATGTGGAAGAAACAACCTTCTCAATATCTTAGCTCTAAAGCGTTACTTCTGCTTCAGTAGTGGTTATAGGCACTAGCATCTTACAGTACGTGGCACCTGCCCTGGCTGAGTGGTAACACTCCCGGCTCGCATCGGCAAGTTCGGGGATTCAATCCGCGAACGGAGGAGAGAGATATAAATATTTTTATGACTTACATATGCCACCCCTCAGCAGATAGCAAGTGGGTAAAGATCAAAGCAAAATGTAAATAAAGGAAGGTGGAGGGGGTTGGGTGGAAGAGACTTGAATGATAGATGAAGTAGATGTGAGTGGCAGCTATACTCGGGTAAATAAAGTGGGGAGAGATGAATTAAGAGTGAGAAAGGCAAGGAGGAGATAAATAAAAAAAACAGGAGGACAAACAAGTGCAGAAGGGAGGAAAGTGAGAAAGCGTCAGATGAAGCTTAAAGAAAGGTGATGAAGCTTAAAGAAAGGTGATTAAGTCTGGCTGCAGATGTCTGAAGTGAGGAGAACAAAGTGTGGAAACACAGTGTGTTCACAAAGTGTGTACACAAGAATAACACATGCTGAACAAAAATTAGAACAAAGGAGCAGGGTAAATGAAAGCCAGACGTAAAGAAAATAGACAATAAACATGCGAGAAGCACTTTGCACAACAATTAAGTCTCTGTTGCAGCAGAGACTTTAAGGAAAATAGGATCTTGATCCCTCAAAAACATCTTGTAGAAATAGTGAAGTCGACACCATGACAGAAAAACATAGGCAGTGAAATTTCTGTAGAAACTTGAAGCAACGATCACATTTGAGCTAAATACAGCAAGACTAAATATAGAGATAGAGAAAATGTAAATCGCTTATACAAGTGAATGAGAAAAGCAGAGGCATGTAGGACGCGTGTTGTGAGGTTAAGGGTAGTGTCAGGGGAGGATTTACGAGCGAGAGTAGAGTTAGTGAGGCGGGGAAGGGAGGAGTAGGTAGTGGTGGTGGCGAGGGGAAGCTGCTGACTGATGGAACATTGTTGTCACTGTGGTGCTGGTGGCAGACTCTTCTACCACGTCCTGCTGTGGTGCTGGTGGTGGTGGCAGCTGGTTCACCCACCACGTACTGTCACGGTGGTGATAACAGCTGATTATTCCACCACGTCTGGAGGGATATCCAAAAATTCTTTAGCCACTATTTATCCTTCTCCAAATGTAATACTGTTTTTTTTATGTTAGTGTTGTGGTCTCACTGTTAGACTTTCATAGTGTTTTGTCTACTCACATTGTTACATGTCTACTCTTCACTGCTTATCCACTCTTGGTCTACCACTAATATTTCACTTTTTTAATTTTGCACTTTTACGCAGTAATAATTTTTTCTTAGTGTTTCAGTGTTTTCCTGACAATGATTGTACAAAGGTCCCACTGTTCCTCGGGACCAGGTGCTGCTCCTGTCGCCGCTGTTGTTCCTCAGGAGCTGTTGCTGCTGCTGTTGTTGCCACTGTTGTTCCTCAGGGACCCTCGCTGCTACGATCATGTAATTCCAGTTTGATTCGCAATAATTCCCCAGGACTTTTCCAATAAAGATATTCTAAGTATTGACCAGCCTTCCACCCCCCACCACTAATTTAATGGAGTGTTCTCTGCCACTCGTCATTATTATTACCTCAACGGGTATACTTCTATTTAATACTACGTAATACTTGCTAAGGTCATCTTTAGCAGAGAAATGACTTTTCATTTGGCCTTTTCGAAAAAGCGTTTGGCCGTATCTAGAGAGGCAAACCTGTCAACCATGTCCTCTCCGGTACCATAGCGGGTTGAGCATTTTTCCATCAAAACACTTATGTTTCCCTTCTATTATTTTTCCATTCCTATTTTTTCCCCCTGAAATAAAAAAAAAACTCAGATCCTCCACTCCAGTTTTAGCCCTCGAGCATTGAACTGCTTTCTCTCTCTCTCTCTCTCTCTCTCACCCCTTTCATATCCTGCTTACTAATGTTCCATTTAGGATATTTTTTTCGCTGTTCCCGACTATAGTTACGTTTTCTCCCCTATCCTGTTCTCGTAAGTCATATTTAAATGCTCCATGGCATTTCTTAATGTTTATATGACACAATATATCACTCTATATCTGAAATCTTGCGCTTGTGTTCACTGTTATGCTTCGTGAGTCAGAATTAAGATTAAAAAAAAAACCCACACACAATTCAGCTTCGCTCACTTGCTTATTATTATTATTTTTTTTTATATTTCATTCATTTTTTTTAATATTACCTGCAGATTACACAAGTTTTTAATGCCAGGATTGTATTATATATATGTGTGTATATTTGCACTTAGTGAATTGTTTCATTTTTTAAAGCAAGTTTTCAACATGGTTATCCTGGGTAAAATATTCTCCACAAATCTCTCATCGCTGGACTTTCTTTTTCACATTTTCCTTTTTTTCCCACTTTGCTTCGTACGTATTAACTTTGGTTTGATCTTCCAACATACATATTTCGAGTTCCCATCCTCATTACCTGAAAAGAAAATAGAAAAGTTTTGATAATTATTTATTATTATTATTTATATTATTATTGATATTAAAATTGTAATTATTATTATTATTGCTATTATTATTATTATTATTATTATTATTATTATTATAATTATTATTATTATTATTATTATTATTATTATTAATATTATTATTATTCTTGGAAAACATAAATCCTTTAAAGAATTTTATATTTCCTGGGGAATAGAGGGGAATATCTCCAATTCCTTAGATCAAGATCCCTACAATAGTATCATGGCCCCTACTTTAAAGGAGAAAAAAAAATATTGCACTCTATTATATCCCAAGGAACTGCTAAACCCGTGCGGGTCAAAGTAGTGGTGGAGGCTCGGTCCTCCGCTCTCTAATCGATGATCCGGCCAATCAGCCTGTCGGTGACGGTAAGAGGAGTGATATTAATTATATTATTATTTTTGGCTCGTGAATCAAGTGGTGGCGCCTTCGGCTCACAACTGCAGGACCGAGTTCAATCTTGGGGCTGGTTGAAACAGTTGAGCACGTTGCCTTATACCTAAAGTCCCTGTTTACCTAGCAGTAGTTAGGTTCCTGGGTGTTAGGAGACTATTGTGGGGTCGCATCGTGCTTGAGATGAGGTAGGATAACAGCTCTTAGCTCGTAATGACCTGGGACAGGATAACAGCTCTTGTAATGACCTGGGACAGGATAACAGCTCTTAGCTCGTAATGACCTGGGACAGGATAACAGCTCTTGTAATGACCTGGGACAGGATAACAGCTCTTGTAATGACATGGGACAGGATAACAGCTCTTGTAATGACCTGGGACAGGATAACAGCTCTTGTAATGACCTGGGACAGGATAACAGCTCTTGTAATGACCTAGGACAGGATAACAGCTCTTGTAATGACCTGGGACAGGATAACAGCTCTTGTAATGATCTGGGACAGGATAACAGCTCTTGTAATGACCTGGGACAGGATAACAGCTCTTGTAATGATCTGGGACAGGATAACAGCTCTTGTAATGACCTGGGACAGGATAACAGCTCTTGTAATGACATGGGACAGGATAACAGCTCTTGTAATGACCTGGGACAGGATAACAGCTCTTGTAATGACCTGGGACAGGATAACAGCTCTTGTAATGACCTGGGACAGGATAACAGCTCTTGTAATGACCTGGGACAGGATAACAGCTCTTGTAATGATCTGGGACAGGATAACAGCTCTTGTAATGACCTGGGACAGGATAACAGCTCTTGTAATGATCTGGGACAGGATAACAGCTCTTGTAATGACCTGGGACAGGATAACAGCTCTTGTAATGACCTGGGACAGAATAACAGCTCTTGTAATGACCTGGGTCAGGATAACAGCTCTTAGCTCGTAATGACCTGGGACAGGATAACAGCTCTTGTAATGACCTGGGACAGAATAACAGCTCTTGTAATGACATGGGACAGGATAACAGCTCTTGTAATGACCTGGGACAGGATAACAGCTCTTGTAATGACCTGGGACAGGATAACAGCTCTTGTAATGACCTGGGACAGGATAACAGCTCTTGTAATGACCTGGGACAGGATAACAGCTCTTGTAATGACCTGGGACAGGATAACAGCTCTTGTAATGATCTGGGAGAGAATAACAGCTCTTGTAATGACCTGGGACAGGATAATAACTCTTGTAATGACCTGGGACAGGATAACAGTTCTTGTAATGACCTGGGACAGGATAACAGCTCTTGTAATGAGCTGGGACAGGATAACAACTCTTGTAATGATCTGGGACAGGATAACAGCTCTTGTAATGACCTGGGACAGGATAATAACTCTTGTAATGACCTGGGACAGGATAACAGCTCTTGTAATGACCTGGGACAGAATAACAGCTCTTGTAATGACCTGGGACAGGATAACAGCTCTTGTAATGACCTGGGACAGGATAACAGCTCTTGTAATGACCTGGGACAGGATAACAGCTCTTGTAATGACCTGGGACAGAATAACAGCTCTTGTAATGACCCGGGACAGGATAACAGCTCTTGTAATGACCTGGGACAGGATAACAGCTCTTGTAATGACCTGGGACAGGATAACAGCTCTTGTAATGACCTGGGACAGGTTAACAGCTCTTGTAATGACCTGGAACAGAATAACGGCTCTTGTAATGACCCGGGACAGGATAACAGCTCTTGTATTGACCTGGGACAGGATAACAGCTCTTGTAATGACCTGGGACAGGTTAACAGCTCTTGTAATGACCTGGGACAGGTTAACAGCTCTTGTAATGACCTGGAACAGAATAACGGCTCTTGTAATGACCCGGGACAGGATAACAGCTCTTGTATTGACCTGGGACAGGATAACAGCTCTTGTAATGACCTGGGACAGGATAACAGCTCTTGTAATGACCTGGGACAGGATAACAGCTCTTGTAATGACCTGGGACAGAATAACGGCTCTTGTAATGACCCGGGACAGGATAACAGCTCTTGTAATGACCTGGGACAGAATAACGGCTCTTGTAATGAGCTGGGACAGGTTAACAGCTCTTGTAATGACCTGGGACAGGATAACAGCTCTTGTAATGACCTGGGACAGGTTAACAGCTCTTGTAATGACCTGGGACAGGATAACAACTCTTGTATTGACCTGGGACAGAATAACAGCTCTTGTAATGACCTGGGATAGGTTAACAACTCTTGTATTGACCTGGAACAGGATAACAGCTCTTGTAATGACCTGGGACAGGATAACAGCTCTTGTAATGACCTGGGACAGGTTAACAGCTCTTGTAATGACCTGGGACAGGATAACAGCTCTTGTAATGACCTGGGACAGAATAACAGCTCTTGTAATGACCTGGGACAGGTTAACAACTCTTGTATTGACCTGGAACAGGATAACAGCTCTTGTAATGACCTGGGACAGGATAACAGCTCTTGTAATGACCTGGGACAGGTTAACAGCTCTTGTAATGACCTGGGACAGAATAACAGCTCTTGTAATGACCTGGGACAGGATATCAACTCTTGTAATGACCTGGGACAGGATAACAGCTCTTCTAATGACCTGGGACAGGATAACAGCTCTTGTAATGACCTGGGACAGAATAACAGCTCTTGTAATGACCTGGTACAGAATAACAGCTCTTGTAATGACATGGGACAGGATAACAACTCTTGTAATGTCCTGGGACAGAATAACAGCTCTTGTAATGACCTGGAACAGGATATCAGCTCGTAGCTTGTATATTTATTAGTTTTAACTCTGAACACTTCAATGGACGTGTATTGATGTTAGTAAGATGCTTTAGATCCAAGGAGCTTGAGATTTTTCTGCGCGAATGGATCATTCCCTAGGATCTGTATGGCTCCTACGGGTTCAGAGCTTCTCCCTAAATATAGTTCTACCATTGAACATCGCAAGTACAAATAATGTACACAGACAGCACAGCAATGTACACAGACGACAAAGGAAATATGCAAAAAAAACATAGAAATGTACTCAGATAAAATGTCACTTGTAGGATGTTACGTCACCCTGGAGGTGTCACGTCACCCTGGAGGTGTCACGTCACCCTGGAGGTGTCACGTCACCCTGGAGGTGTCGCGTTACGGTTAAAATGTCACGTTACATTACATCAGTAGTATACATTATCGATGAGTTAATGAATAAGACACAAGTGTTACACGTAGAGATACACAGGTGCAGTACATGTGTCATATCAAAATAATCATGGGGATGTATCTTTCCCACACCTGTATGTATCACAACTGTAGCTGAAGATGATGGGCTGGTTGTGTGTGTGTTTGCACGTCTCTCTCTCTCTCTCTCTCTCTCTCTCTCTCTCTCTCTCTCTCTCTCCCGCCCGCTTATCATGACTGCCACACATGCTTTCAGGGTATCCTGCGCTAATTCCTTCCCAGCATCCCTGGGGACTTGTCTCATCTCAGCCTCGAGAGATGCAGCATCCTCCATCTCCGTCTCATCTCACACCCTCTAAATTAGGATTTAATAAATCAATAGCGTCTTGAGCTGAGCCCCAGCCACCGTCCTCTGAGAGAGAGAGAGAGAGAGAGAGAGAGAGAGAGAGAGAGAGAGAGAGAGAGCGAGCGAGAGAGCGAGCGAGACGACGCGCCAGGCAAGGGAGACAAGATATAGAGAGATTTTGAAGATTTTTGCCATTCCTCTTTTATAATCGTTCCTTCACATACCTACTTCCTCTCTAACCACCTTACTTGTTTTTGTTGCTTCTCTTCCATAATTCTTTTCTCTCTTTCTCTTTTTTGCATCTTCCTATGTCTCCTTCTATGTCGCCATTTCTTTCTCAATGTGGGGAATTCTTTCTCTCTCTCTCTCTCTCTCTCTCTCTCTCTCTCTCTCTCTCTCTCTCTCTCTTTATTTCTCTCTCTCTGTATTATTAAACGCTATGGCTTGGGTTAGTTCCTATATACCGTTAGTTGACAGTGCTTTCTGCACGGTAGCTCCTGCGTACCCAGTGTACAGGGTAGTTTCTATACACCATACGATGAATATTCTTTTTATACACCACACGTGGACACATGTGAAGGATGGTCCCCATACACCACACGTGGACACATGTGAAGGATGGTCCCCATACACCACACGTGGACACATGTGAAGGATGGTCCCCATACACCACACGTGGACACATGTGAAGGATGGTCCCCATACACCACACGTGGACACATGTGAAGGATGGTCCCCATACATCACACGTGGACACATGTGAAGGATGGTCCCCATACACCACACGTTGGAAATAAATGGTATAAAATACCGACACAGTGGAAAGATAAACACATAAGCAGTATAATGTGATCCTCTATTGACAACGTTTCGCCCACGCAGTGGACTTTATCGAGTCAAACAGATCTACCTGGATAAAAGAAACAAGGGTATTTATAGGATTTAGTCAGGTGGAGAATGCTGGGTCAGGTGGAGAATGCTGGGTCAGGTGGAGAATGCTGGGTCAGGTGGAGAATGCTGGGTCAGGTGGAGAATGCTGGGTCAGGTGGAGAATGCTGGGTCAGGTGGAGAAAGCTGCATGTGACAGTCTTCATAGTGGGGTGATAGTTTAAAACCTCTGGTAACTTAAAGGACCTGCAGTGTTCCATTCTTGAGTTCTATGTGGGATAGCGTTGAAGAAGTTTCTTGGCAATAGGTTCAGCTATGTTGTAGAAGCCGTTGTTCTGGTTGAAGTTGTTGGATATACAAATAAGTGATGATTCCAGGATTCTTCGGTATTGAGTGTTGTCTTCTCTGGCGATGAGTCTTGCGTTTCTGTAGTTGATTAAATGGTTGTGTAAATTTCGGTGTTGAACACAGGCATTTCTTGGGTCGTCAGATCTGCCTGCGTACTGGTGTTCTGAAATACGTGTTTGGTGGTCTCTGGATGTTTCGCCGATGTATAATTTGCTGCAGTCATTACAAGGAATTGTGTATACCTCTGCAGTGGATTAAAGCTTGTCCTGTCTGTTACTGGTAATGTCCTTGATGGTTGTGGATGTGGAGGTAATAAAGACGAAGTCCTGACTCATTCACTCACTCTCTCTATCGTAATGGGTTCGAGGAGATAAAGGTAACCAATGGAAACACCAGGATGGTTAGTAACTGGTATATTAACGGTCTGTGAGAGAGAGAGGTACCCCGGTACGTCTGGTCCAGCCTTAGGTCTGCGTAGGAATGAGAGGGAGGCCTGTGTCTGAGCACACACATGCGCAGGCCTATGACGTCACACGCAAAGGGACCAGCTATATAAAGTTAGGATGAATTCTAATACACTACACAAGTGTATACATATTACTGACATGACATCTCTCTCTCTCTCTCTCTCTCTCTCTCTCTCTCTCTCTCTCTCTCTCTCTCTCTCTCTCTCTCTGTCACACACACACACACACACACACATCTCTGGATAATATAAACGATGTTCTCTTCTTATTTCACAATTTTACAAAAATCATTTAAAATCATTGTTTATGAGAGACTGACTTATTATGGTGCTGGTTATGGAGGACAACACACCTCAGCGGTGGTTCCTTGATGACGGTGAGGGGTGGGGATTCTTGATGCTGATGAGGGGGTTCTTGATGTCATGAGGGGGGAGGGGCTCTTGATGTCGGTGAGGGTGTGGGTGTTATTGATGCCGGGGATTGATCTTAATGCCTGTGAGGAAAGGCGCTCTTGGTGCCGATGAGGGGAAGGGGCTCTTGATGTCGGTGAAAGAGGGGTAGGGGGCACTTGATTCCTATGAGGGAGCTCTTGTTGCCTGTGAGGGGGGACTCTTGACACAGGTGAGGTGGGTGGGCTCTTGGGCTCCACCTTGATTACCTTTAATCCCCACCAGGCGCTGTATGACCCCTCCGGTCTTAACGCTTCCTCCTTAATATAATTATACTAATATGAGCCAACACTGAATAATTTGTGTTGGTTTCAAACGAACACAAACTTAATTATAACAAGGACCTAATTTTTTAATGTACAAATAATTTCGAAAACAAGCCGTGTCTCTATTTAACAACTCCATTAAGCATACAGTAAATTATGACCTCCAAACATTTGTGATTTCTTTAATATTTGTACATCAAAGAGATTTCGCTTGTTTCTCGATAGTCAATATACTTAAAGGACCTGCAGTGTTCCATTCTTGAGTTCTATGTGGGATAGCGTTGAAGAAGTTTCTTGGCAATAGGTTCAGCTATGTTGTAGAAGCCGTTGTTCTGGTTGAAGTTGTTGGATATACAAATAAGTGATGATTCCAGGATTCTTCGGTATTGAGTGTTGTCTTCTCTGGCGATGAGTCTTGCGTTTCTGTAGTTGATTAAATGGTTGTGTAAATTTCGGTGTTGAACACAGGCATTTCTTGGGTCGTCAGATCTGCCTGCGTACTGGTGTTCTGAAATACGTGTTTGGTGGTCTCTGGATGTTTCGCCGATGTATAATTTGCTGCAGTCATTACAAGGAATTGTGTATACCTCTGCAGTGGATTAAAGCTTGTCCTGTCTGTTACTGGTAATGTCCTTGATGGTTGTGGATGTGGAGGTAATAAAGACGAAGTCCTGACTCATTCACTCACTCTCTCTATCGTAATGGGTTCGAGGAGATAAAGGTAACCAATGGAAACACCAGGATGGTTAGTAACTGGTATATTAACGGTCTGTGAGAGAGAGAGGTACCCCGGTACGTCTGGTCCAGCCTTAGGTCTGCGTAGGAATGAGAGGGAGGCCTGTGTCTGAGCACACACATGCGCAGGCCTATGCGTCACACGCAAAGGGACCAGCCTATAAAAGTTAGGATGAATTCTAATACACTACACAAGTGTATACATATTACTGACATGACATTCTCTCTCTCTCTTCTCTCTCTCTCTCTTCTCTCTCTCTCTCTC
>WNWK01000534.1:262500-280000 GCA_009830355.1 Cherax destructor
TCTGTGTCCCCTTGTTGTTGTGTCCCATCTCTGGAACATTCTGTCTCTGTGTGTGTGTGTGTGTGTTGTTTGTGTGTGTGTGTGTGTGTGTGGTTATCTATTTGTGTTCGGATGGGGCTAGTAATCCGGCCACTTAATTTTCTACCGACATACGAGGATAGTCTAAGCTCCTTTTATCTACAATCGACCCACTTCCTTTGTGCCTGGCCCTTCTGCGGTCCTTTATCATACTCTTGAAGCTGTGTATGAAGCTTGCCTCTACCACCACCGCATCCCACTCTCACTTCTTGACGAGTATATTCACTAGCGCATCTACTTGTGCTGAGCATTACCCTTACTGACAGAGTATTTCTTCTCTCTCTAGCGATTAGTAGACAGCGGATCGAGCCTCCACCACTCCGTGTGCTGACTGCCCCCACACGGTTTCAGCGCTTCATATAGATATAGTCTCCCTCTGCATTCACCCTCCCATTCACTGTACACTAGAGTGAATGAATGCCCCGTGAATGCAGTGTTGTGGGGGAACAGCAACATGTAATGATGGAAATAAATTAAAGCATTGTGGCTGCACTTATCTCCCAGGCGAGTAAATTAATAATAGTTTTCCCGTATTAATCAAGAGCTCCATTTTATCCTCGACAGTGTGGAAAGTCTGTGTGAGCCTCTAATGGGTGAGCACCTGAAAGCTCCGCTCTTAATTAGTGAACCCCTGATTGGGAAGTAATGAACAGAGCTGTGAGGGACAGGCGGGGATGGGGGGGGGGCAGGGTGGTCAGGGATGAACTAGCGTTGAGTTTGTGGCAGTTTTGTGCTTGCGGGAGGTTGAGTCTCAGCTCCCGGCCTCTTCTTCGTCTTGGTACTCAAGAAGTATTTCCTTACGTACCCTGGTGCCGCATTTGTAATAAAAAAAAATTTAGGGGGAAGGGGAGATTTTATCTTTTAGGTCCTGTTCCTCGCATCTCAGATTGTTACGTCTGTCATGAGACCCACCTTGATATCTCTCATGACTAAATATTAGCCTTTCCGTTTCTTTGGTGGTTCATCATTGTTTGCGTTCTTTCTGCTTTTCTTTCCTGACTAAACCTGTTGATGTCTCTTCGAGGTCTTGCGCTATGTAAACAATATCTCCTGACAAGATGAAGAATTAGACACATGTGCAACATCTGGGTTTCTTTACTGCAGATGTTTCGCCCTCCAGTGGCTTTATCAATACAAATTCAAGGACGTAATTGGAAGACAGTAGAACTGTATAAAAGAAGGATGAGATCATCAGTCCCTCAGCTGACTACCTCCCATTTTCCTGGTGCTATATGACCCATCGGGGCTTAATGTCTTCCCATAAATATAAAAATAATAAGACTTACATAGCCCAGAATTATTATGATCCTTCACTGAGCAAAAACCCTCGATCGCAGCAAGTTTGAAGCCTACCAGAAGAGTCGTTCTCAATAATCTCATTTTTAACTGTATTAGAAAATTGGGAACATTGGACTTAACGAAAAACTATGAAGAATATTTTGCATCACTTTTTAAAAGTTTGCAGCCGTTCTGAAGAGTCATTTCTGAGACGTGTCACGGAAAAAATCTCGGTTCATTTAATAAAATTGATAAATTACGACTCACGAAATCGTAATGACACGAATGCCAGCTGGCCCAGTGGCTAGCGCGTCGGTCTGGAGTTTTATGACTCTCTGATCGCGGGTTCTATCCCCACCCGTAGTATGGTTTGATAAATTATCTCTATAACATCCGATCACACTCCATCCAATAACATCCGAACACACTCCATCCAATAACATCCGAACACACTCCATCCAATAACATCCGAACACACACCATCCAATAACATCCGAACACACTCCATCCAATAACATCCGAACACACTCCATCCAATAACATCCGAACACACTCCATCCAATAACATCCGAACACACTCCATCCAATAACATCCGAACACACTCCAACCAATAGCATCCGAACACACACCATCCAATAACATCCGAACATTACAAACACCTTTCATACCATGAGTTACACACACACACATGTCCTACGAGGAGAGGTTAAGGGAAATTGACCTGACGACACTGGAAGACAAGAGAGAGGGGGGTGGGTAGATTGCATATTCTTGGATTGTAAGAAGGCGTTTGACACAGTTCCACACAAGAGGCTAGTGCAGAAGCTGGAGGACCAGGCAGGGGAAACAGGGAAGGCACTACAATGGATCAGGGAATACCTGTCAGGAAGACAGCAGCGAGTCATGGTACGTGGCGAAGTGTCAGAGTGGGCGCCGGTGAAGAGTGGGGTTCCACAGGGGTCAGTCCTAGGACCAGTGCTGTTTCTGGTATTTGTGAACGACATGACGGAAGGAATAGACTCCGAAGTGTCCCTGTTTGCAGATGATGTGAAGTTGATGAGAAGAATTCAATCGGACGAGGACCAGGCAGAACTACAAAGGGATCTGGACAGGCTGCAAGCCTGGTCCAGCAATTGGCTCCTGGAATTCAACCCCACCAAGTGCAAAGTCATGAAGATTGGGGAAGGGCAAAGAAGACCGCAGACGGAGTACAGGCTAGGAGGCCAGAGACTACAAACCTCAATCAAGGAAAAAGATCTTGAGGTAAGTATAACACCAGGCACATCTCCTGAAGCGCATATCAACCAAATAACTGCTGCAGCATACGGGCGCCTAGCAAACCTAAGAACAACATTCCGACATCTTAATAAGGAATCGTTCAGGATGTGTACGTTAGACCCATAATGGAGTATGCAGAACCAATTTGGAACCCACACCTAGCCTAGCACGTAAAGAAACTAGAGAAAGTACAAAGGTTTGCAACAAGACTAAGGGGTATGTCCAACGAGGAGAGGTTAAGGGAAATCGACCTGACGATCCTTGAGGACAGGAGAGATAGGGGGGACATGATATCGACATATAAAATACTGAGAGGAATTGACAAGGTGGAGAGAGACAGAATGTTCCAGAGATGGAACACAGCAACAAGGAGACACAGTTGGAAGTTGAAGACTCAGATGAATCACAGGGATGTTAGGAAGTATTTCTTCAGTCACAGAGTGGTCAGGAAGTGGAATAGTTTGGGAAGCGATGTAGTGGAGGCAGGATCCATTCATAGCTTTAAGAAGAGGTATGATAAAGCTCCTAGCGCAGGGAGAGTGACCCAGTAGCGGCCAGTAAAGAAGCGGGGCCAGGAGCTATGACTCGACCCCTGCAACCACAACTAGGTGAGTACAACTAGGTGAGTACACACACACATACACACACTACACACACACACACACGCCCCGATGGCATGGTGGCTAGCGCTCTTGCTTCACGCACGGAGGGCCCGGGTTCAATTCCCGGCGGGGCCGAAACATTTCGAAGTGTTTCGTTACACACACACACACACACACACACACATACATACAACAGGCCTAGTGTCTAATCGACATGTGCCTAGGACAAAATGGTAACTAACACTACACAGACACACTACACACACACACACACACACACAACACACACAACACACACACACACACACACACACACACACACACACTACACACACACACACTACACACACACACACTACACAACACACACACACACAACACACACTACACACACTACACACACACACACACACCACACTACACACACACACACACACTACACAACACACACACACACACACACACAAACACACACACTACACACACACACACACACTACACACACACACACTACACACACACTACACACACACACACTACACACACACACAACACACACACACACACACACACTACACACACACACACACTACACACACACACACACACACACACACACACACACACACACACACACACACACACTACACACACACTACACAACACACACACACACACACACACACACACACACACACACACACTACACACACACTACACACACACACACACACTACACACACACTACACACACACTACACACACACTACACACACACACACACACACTACACACCACTACACACACACACACACACACACACACAACACACTACACACACTACACACACACACACACACACACACACACACACACACACACACACACACACACACACACACACACACACACACTAACACACACACACACACACACACACACACTACACACACACACACACACACACACCACATCCTCGATTTGTTCACGTTACAATCTGGCTGTTAATCTCCGGCCCCCCAGAGTTGGCTTCTGCACAGCCTCACCTCGTGATAGGGTGTGTGTGTGTGTGTGTGTTGTTTATTCAAACTAAATTATTCGATAACATACTGACACTTAAGAGGAGCGTGGAAAAGAGAGAGAGACAGACAGAGAAAAGTAACCTAACCTCTCCTGTAAAACACCGATGACGAAAAGAAACGAGGTAAATTTTGGAAGACCAATGAGAATCAGCTTTCAGCAATTCACTAAACTACAGGAGAGCGTAGATCCATATACTTTTTTTTACCCCTAGCCAGCCCTACAAATCATAAGTATGTTATAAGCACAAATCCCTCAGAATTCGAGAAGGAAATTGAAAACCTGCCCACACATGCAGCACCTGGGCCTGATTCATGATACCCGTTATTTATAAAGAAGTGCCAAAAATCACCAGCACAAGCACTCGGTATTTTCTGGAGGAAGAGCTTAGATCTCTTTGAAATCTCGGACACCTTAAAATATGCAGACATAATTCCTTTCCACTAGTGAGGCTGTAGAGTTCTAGCAAAACCCTATAGAACACGAGCACTAACATCACACGTTATAGATCTTAGAACGGATATTAAGACGACATTTTACAAGTTTAATGGGAAAATCCTGGCCAATGCATCCCAGGTCAACATGGAGTTAGAGTAGAAAGATAATGCTTATCACAGCTACTAAACTTTTAGTATGAATGTGCCAGCAGCCGTTGTCCAAAACTATTCAATATGCTACCAGCAGGTATCAGAAATATTGCTGGAATGAGTGTAGAGGTTTTTAAGAGGAAACTCAAACTGTGAATCCACTACGTGTTAGATCAACCTGGCTGTGATGGTTATGTGGGTCAGTTGGGGAAGAAAAGAGAGGATAATCAACAGCAAAGCCTGGTCCAAGGCTGGGCTTCAAGGGTAGAAATACTCTCGAAATCGATCACAAGTATATCTCGGGGTTAAACTGCCCCCCCCCACACACACACACTCGTGCAAGCACGAAGCATAAGCACACACACACACACACACACACACACACACACACACACACACACACACACACACACACACACACACACACACATACAAGGGTATACAGAGAAGACAGACAAACTGCCTCAGGAAGCAGGGACATGCACATAAAACTCTACGGTAGTGCTGCACCAGATTTAATATCCAAAGCGAGGAGGACCACCAGAGTAATCTCTAGTCCTCTCGCCCCTCCATGGAATATTTTTCTCGCTTTGCTCCTCCAATTTCTCACTCTTTTATGATGAGAATTGCTCGTGTTTTCCAAGTGGTTCTACTTGGTTACTTTCTAAAGGTTAAACCCAAACTTCAGTCATCGTTCAGAGGCATCAGTGGGTCCTGCGAGACACTGCAAGAACAGTGTCTCCTGAAGGGTAGTCGAGAGTACTGCCAACGGGATAAGATTAATTAAAAACACCGAGAGGTGTAATGTGTCTCGGTGTATATCTCAGAGTGCTGTGTGACCCTAATGGGTTTAGTGCTTCTTTTTATAATAATAATAATAATAATAATAATAATAATAATAATAATAATAATAATAATAATAATAATAATGTCTTAGATTATACATCTCTGTGTATATATGCTGGGAGTTTCATCTTGATTTTAGGAATCAGTCTCCCTGACTGGTGACGTACAGGTGACAAGCAGACTTAAAGACCCTCATCAAGTCATAAGGCTTTAAGCCCAATAAACCCTTAAACAACTATCGATTGTAATAGAGACAGAGACACTTGTAGGGAAAAAAATCTTACTGGGACAACTTATAAAGATTGTCATTATAGCGAAACGTCACAAATAACAGCTTTTCCTACATGTATCTTTGTCTTTTGTCGAGTTATTAGTGGACAGACTTGAGTCTACATTCCTCCGTCACTCACATTGCTCCGTCACTCACATTGCTCCGTCACTCACTGGTTTACGAGTTCCTATAAGCAGGCAACGTAACCTCACTGAATGGTGATAAAAGCATCAAGCGCTTTCGTAATCTTTCGACCACTTTCTCAAGGATCAGCCATTGAGAAACTGATTGAGAAATACATTATTCAGAATCGACGATATCATAATCTGAATCAACAATATAATTTAGAATCAACAATATAATAATCAGAATCGGAATCAAAATAATCAGAATCAATATAATAATCAGAATCCAAATCAGAATCAAAATAATCAAAATCAACAATATAATAATCAGAATCAACAACAGAATAATCACAACCGACAAAATAATAATCAGAATCAACAATATAATAATCAGAATAAAAATATATAATCAGAATTACCATCATAATAATCGATATGAACAATGTTGCAGACTTGCAATGATCAACTGATCAGGAGACGGCGTCAATGATTATCGTCAATAATTATTAATCTATTAATGGAGAAGCGTTAAATCCAAAGGGGTCATACAGAGCCTGGGGAGGATCGCTCAAACTCCTCCGATCACGAGCCCTTGAAGGAGAGTGTGGCGAGGTAGTGACAGATACACTGGTGGATTCCCTGAGTCTCCGAAGTAAAAAGTTGTATATAAAGAACTGGTTAATTTATTTTTTCACCAAAATTCCATTTATATTATTTAATGTGAGCTGTTAAACCCGGATGGGTCTCTCAGCGGTTGTGGAGGCTAGACTTCTCGTCTGCTAATCACGATGCCTACCTACGGGCCTATGTGTCTACCTACGTGCGAAACGTCTCACCAAGGTCCCTCTCTGCAATTGTGTCTTTTTACTATCTTCTAGTCATGTTCCCTCACGAATCTATCGGAAGAGAAGCTCACGTCTGCGTCACAGGGCTGTGATTTGAACCAGCTGCCCGGACATGAGATTCCCCTTCCTCAGCCTGTCAACTCAAGGACCCACACTGGCACATATTGCCAGCTGTCGTTGGCAGTGGTGAGTGTGATTTGGCCATTCTCAGTATGACGGAATGTTAATCATTACAACATTCATTTTCATTATTGGTGACTTAGGGACCCACTTAATCAGTCCAGTACTAAGTCTTTTGAGTGTATGTTGATGTGGGTCACTTGTCGACTCTCGGCCACTCATTAGGCTGGATTATTTAGCATAAAAAAAAATCGTGGACTTGTGGTAGAATTTGTAATATAATGATTTCCTAAAACTCTAATCAATCTGTAGTCATAGAAGTTGTAGCCTTAATGTATTCCAGTGTAGCCTTAATGTATTCTATTGTAACCTTAATGTATTCTATTGTAACCTTAATGTATTCTATTGTAACCTTAATGTATTCCAGTTTAACCTTAATGTATTCAAAGGAAATAAATATCCTTATCATTAAATACCTGCTGACTAGCACTGTCCTGCTTCAGGGCAGGAGACAGAGGGAGAGAGAGAGAGAGAGAGAGAGAGAGAGAGAGAGAGAGAGGAGGGGAGGGAGAAAGCTGCAGCCCTAAATGCATTACTGTAGTTACGGGGGTTAAGCCTTGAGTAATGCAAAATGCAAATGAGAAAAAGAAAATCTACAGTAATGGTGACTTTCGTGAATTGTGTAAATCACGTGTGATGAATATTGTGCATGTGAACGCCATGTGTGGTGAATGGAATGGAGGGTACGTAACTAGTTTGTTAGATTTATGGCTTGCGGAATGCACATGGGTCGTTAAGGCTTCATGTGGGTCATTAAGGTTGCAAATGGGTCATTAGGGTTGCATTTAGATCATTAAGGCTGCACATGAGTAATTAAGGCTGCGTGTCACATGAACACCCAATTAAGAATATTTTAATGAGAAGTATGTATCTCGGAGCACACATTCAGAGAGATACTCATCTGTTGCTGTATATTCACTGAGATATACAAATTTCTCAGTGTATATGCACTGAAATATTTTTTATTCATACGTTTAAATATCACAGTCTATTGTAATATTCAATGAAGGTGATAGTGATGTTTTATTCGTCAGGAAAGACAGATACAGATCCTTGTTTTCATTCCATTTATCCTTTCAATGAAGAAAGGGGTTGCTTTGGGGCTGCTGAAAGACTGTTTTTACAAGGAATTGGAAATATTCTCTCTTTCTCGGATTGAAACTTGATTATTTCACATTTCCCAGGCGTA
The DNA here is from genome assembly GCA_009830355.1 of Cherax destructor. Classification (NCBI taxonomy): domain Eukaryota; kingdom Metazoa; phylum Arthropoda; class Malacostraca; order Decapoda; family Parastacidae; genus Cherax; species Cherax destructor. The sequence continues at coordinate 270,861 of WNWK01000534.1, forward strand.
GTATGACCCCTACGGGTTTTGATACTTCCGAATGTTGATATTCTAAGGTTTTTTTTTTCTCCGTATATTCATTGTATACATGATTAGGGGTGACTAATGCCGACGTGAGAGGGTGGGGATGAGAGTGTGATCGTCAGCCCATGCAGGTAGATTCAAGGGTACCTGAGACCAGGAACAGCATCCCATCTAGGTAACTTCAGGGAAACCTGACACACTCGGAGCAGCATCCCATCCAGGTAGCTTTAGGGGTACCTGAGACCCGGAGCAGCATCCCATCAAGGTAACTTCAGGGGTACCTGAGACCCGGAGCAGCATCCCATCAAAGTAACTTCAGGGGTACCTGAGACCCGGAGCAGCATAACATACAGGTAGCTTCAGGGCGACCTAAGATACGGAGCAGCATCCCATCCAGGTAGCTTCAGGGGTACCTGAGATCCGGAGCAGCATCCCATCCAGGTAGCTTCAGGGGGACCTAAGACCCGGAGCAGCATCCCATCCAGGTAGCTTCAGGGGGACCTAAGACCCGGAGCAGCATCCCATCCAGGTAGCTTCAGGGGGACCTAAGACCCGGAGCAGCATCCCATCCAGGTAGCTTCAGGGAGCCTAAGACCCGGAGCAGCATCCCATCCAGGTAGCTTCAAGGGGAGCCTAAGACCCGGAGCAGCATCCCATCCAGGTAGCTTCAGGGGAATCTAAGACCCAGATCAACATCAATATCCTGCAGATTCATCTCCATACTAGTGGCTGACACCTCGTTCACTTGTTTTGGATTAAGCAACAGTTGTTGTGTTGGCTGTGTGTGTCTGCAAGTACTCGTATGAACATAAATAATTAGAACACGCAATTGTACAGACTATACTAAATATATATATATATATATATATATATATATATATTATATAGTATGTATATATATATTATATATTTTGTCTCATATACATGCGTATGAACAATAAAGCTGCATTAGCAACACGAATTGTACAAGAAAAATTATATTAGTATTATATAATTATATAATATATATTATATATGATCCATATCACTTATATATATATATATATATGCTCATTAACATGCGCTAATGAACAGATGAGAAGCTGCATTCCCAAAAATATTTCGATACAGTAATAATTATAATTAGTAATTATAATAATTATTAATAATAATTTTAAGACCTATCACTTTCCAGCTGGAATCATAGAACAACAGGATCCAATACTTCTCCAATACTTTATCTGTATGGAGCGATTGGTTATTTGTCAGAAATGTATCCCAGCTATGGAACAATCAGCGATCAGTATGAAGGTTAAGAGCCGTGGCTAGAACCTATGACTCAGCCTCGGCAAACACATCTAGGTAAGTGCACCTAGGTAAGGATACACACACACACACACTCAGGAATCGTGTCTGCTACACATGTTCCGACAGCATCAGCGTTATATTAAGCCAAAATTGTGAAATCCATTGCAAAAGTGAGCTTAAACGAAGTGCCACTGACTCAGTTCAGGGAGAGAAATTAGTGAAAGAGAAGGTGGTGTTATAATAGTGAACCAGTGAGCGACGTGGAGAAGAGAAAGGCGAGTGATGTGGAATGAAGAGATGAGAATGGAGAGGAGGGCGAGGAGGTGAGGGAAGGAAGGAAGGAAGGGTAAACAAGAGCTGGCTGACCCATAACTCCCTGGTCAACACAGCGAGAATGAGGTGCAGCCAGCGTTTATAATTTCAGAAATCTGAGTAAATGTAAATGCAGAGGGGATAAGACTATAAGGGAAAAAATCTGAGTGTTGGTGTTAATAAATGATTCCAAAGTTTGTGTCGGGACCACCAGCCCTTCTGAGCCCTTCATGTGTTACTACCACCATCCCTTCTGAGGTGCTACCACCCACCATGTGCTGCAACCACCAGCCCTTCTGAGGTGCTACCACACACCATCTGTTACAACCACCAACCCTTCTTAGGTGCTACCACACACCATCTGTTACAACCACCAACCCTTCTGAGGTGCTACCACACACCATCTGTTACAACCACCAACCCTTCTTAGGTGCTACCACCTACCATGTGCTGCAACCGCCAGCCCTTCTTAGGTGCTACCACCCACCATGTGTTACAACCGCCAGCCCTTCTTAGGTGCTACCACCCACCATGTGTTACAACCACCAGCCCTTCTGAGGTGCTACCACCCACCATCTGTTACAACCACCAACCCTTCTGAGGTGCTACCACCCACCGTGTGTTACAACCACCAACCCTTCTAAGGTGCTACCACCCACCATGTGTTGCAACCACCAGCTCTTCTGAGGTGCTACCACCCACCATATGTTGCAACCACCAGCCCTTCCGAGGTGCTACCACCCATCGTGTGTTGCAACAAGTCTAGTCTTCCTGACTTACCCCCAACATGTATTGAAACAGTCTGAATTCTCAGCCACTCTGCAGTGGCTGACTCTTACTGGATGCATTGGAGTGTAAACGAAGGTGTTTTAATACACACACAACCCGCACATATAAAAGAGAGGAGCTTACGACGACGTTTCGGCCCGACTTGTGACTTTGTAAATGGTCCAAGTCGGGCCGAAACGTCGTCGTAAGCTCCTCTCTTTTATATGTGCGGGTTGTGTGTGTATTGTTCCAGTCACGGTATTGTGCCTTTTTTGTTATTTATGAAGGTGTTTTAAATGTCCATTCCTTACCTGTAACATCAGCTAGTAAAAACTTTCCCAAAGAAAGTAACGAACATAAAAATGAAGAAAATAGGGAAAAGCGGAATTGTAGATAAGATACTTAGACAGGGAGATGTAATGGAAAAAAAAAAGATGAAATGACAAATACTTTGATAAAAAGTCGTGAATAACAAATACTGAGAAAGCAGTGGAGGAAAGACTGAAGGATTAAAATGCAAGATGAATAAAACAAAGAAAAAATTAAATTTATTCTGAAGGCAAAGTGAAAGACCGGGTAATGAGGAGAAATGTGTATGCTAAGAGGGGAGATACAAAAAAAATCCACGAGATGAAAAAAGTTGGGCGCATGCTGGAAAACGGTAATAAAAAAAGGGAGAATTGAAAAAAAATAATAGAAGCAGGAACTGAATAAGGATAATGCAGAGTTGATAAAAGTGGTTAATACCCCAAGAACAGTGAAAGAGAAGATTGTAGATAGTAAATGAACAAATATTATACACCATGAAATACATTGTTAATCTACGATTAATTTTGAATTACCAAAGCAATAAAGGAAGACAAGCGAGGGAACTAATAAGAACGGAGAGAAATTCTTAACACATTTAAGAAAAGATTAAAAAAAAAATAGCCGATATTTTTTTCAGAAGAGAATAATGACTGAGTGAAATTCATGTTTGGATCAACAGCAGTGAGGAATCATGTACTGAACATGAAATCGAACCTCTAGTGAACAAACAACAAGAACAGAATATTAATACGTAAGCAATGAAGAAGATGAGAGAAACGTTGCATTGTTCATACACTTCTGTCCTCGAGTCCATGATCTAGAGAGTACATATCCTCTCTCAACTTCACTAAATATTCACCCAGTATCAAGTAGTAAAGAGCACTGGTTGTCCTCCAAAAAAAAAATTCTAAGAGTTTTATCAAATCATGTTTTGATAAAATTACACACGGTGTGAAACGTCGTCCCAATAAACGATTATTTTTTCAACTTGTGTCTTGGTCCTCATACTTGTGAGAACTGAAAGCTGCATTAATTATAAAGCAGAAGTTCACTATTTTGGCATAAAAAAGGCAAACATTTAATTTGAAATCTAAAAAAAAGACAATCTGAGTAATTGAAAAGTAATGCAATATTAAATAAACAAATACGGGACATGATCAAAAACCTTTCCAAATGTTTCAAGAAACATAAACAAAATTATTAACACAGGAAAGCCGCAAGAAATGTGTTGAATACAAGAAAATATGAAAGTCATCCTCAATTAAAATCGGAAGCTGTACAAACTGCCTCGTTTATATCATCAGCTCAGCAGTGTCCGTGGATTAACAAGGTTGGGAGGCGGTGTTATTCCAATGTGTCAATAACAGGAGGGAGGGAAGGGCAGACCGAGGCACTGAGGAGCGTGCTGGCAGACGGAAGCAAACAGAGGCACTGACCACCCCTCTCAAAAAAAAAGAAACATCCAGGAGGAGACACTGACAGATGAGGGAAAAGACTGAGAAAAGGCACAAAGTCATATTCATGGAGGAGCGACATACTCTTACGGGTGAATGGAGAGTAATTAAGTCGGATTCATGGGAACAGGTAAATAGCTTCAATTACATGTATCAAGAGCCCTTCACCAGTATCAAGGCCCCGCCCATGAGGGGAGAAAGGCACAGACAGATAACCTTACTAATTCACACACACACACACACACACACACACACACACACACACACACACACACACACACACGCTGTAAAAGAAGATTTAGTGTTAGAAAGGCAGCCCTCAGAAGCCTTGTTAATTGGATGTAGCTTAGGGCCATATTCCTGTGAAATGAAACTTACACACACACACACACACACACACACACACAAAACAAAGGCTACCTATCTTAATTAAGGCACTATCTGGTATAACACGTCATTGGTGACAGAAGGGATACCAAGACGGTTGGAAAACCAATCTTGTTTCCATATTTAGAAGCAAAATGACTGACCAGAGAAAATAAGACAATATCATTATTCCTGAATTTTTAAGAGAAAGAAAAGTTACTGAGATAGAAAAGTTATTAAAGCTACGAATAAACACTTGTAAGTTTTTTTATTAACGTGGAACCTTAACATGGGTTCACTAGCATTACCTTACTACTCCCTGATATTGGGGTTGTGTGGGTGTGGGTGTGGGTGTGTGGGTGTGGGTGTGTGGGTGTGGGTGTGTGGGTGTGGGTGTGTGGGTATGGAGCACACTGGGTGAGGAAGTAGTGTGTATGGAACACACTAGGTGAACTACAGTGTATGAAACACACTAGGGAAAAACATGGTAGAATTAAATTTCTTCTTCTTTCAACACACCGGCCGTATCCCACCGAGGCAGGGTGGCCAAAAAAACAAAAGTTTCTCTTTTAAACTTTAGTAATGTATACAGGAGAAGGGGTTACTAGCTCCTTCCTCCCGGCATTTTAGTCGTCTCTTACGACACGCATGGCTTACGGAGGAAGAATTCTGTTCCACTTCCCCATGGAGATAGGAAATAAACAAGAACAAGAGCTAGTAAGAAAATAGAAGAAAACCCAGAGGGGCGTGTATATATATGCTTGTACATGTATGTGTAGTGTGACCTAAGTGTAAGCAGAAGTAGCAAGGCGTACCTGAAATCTTGCATGTTTATGAGACAGAAAAAAGACACCAGCAATCCTACCATCATGTAAAACAATTACAGGCTTCCGTTTCACACTCACTCGGTAGGTCGGTACTCGGTAGTACCTCCCTGGGTGGTAGTACCTCCCTGGGTGGTAGTACCTCCCTGGGTGGTTGTTCCTCCCTGGGTCGTAGTACCTCCCTGGGTGGTAGTACCTCCTGGGTGGTAGTACCTCCTGGGTGGTTGTACCTCCTGGGTGGTAGTACCTCCTGGGTGGTAGTACCTCCTGGGTGGTAGTACCTCCTGGGTGGTAGTACCTCCTGGGTGGTTGTACCTCCTGGGTGGTAGTACCTCCTGGGTGGTAGTCCTCCTGGGTGGTAGTACCTCCTGGGTGGTAGTACCTCCCTGGGTGGTTGTACCTCCTGGGTGGTAGTACCTCCCTGGGTGGTAGTACCTCCCTGGGTGGTTGTCCTCCTGGGTGGTAGCCTCCCTGGGTGGTAGTACCTCCTGGGTGGTAGTACCTCCTGGGTGGTTGTACCTCCTGGGTGGTAGTACCTCCTGGGTGGTAGTACCTCCCTGGGTGGTAGTACCTCCTGGGTGGTTGTACCTCCCTGGGTGGTAGTACCTCCTGGGTGGTAGTACCTCCCTGGGTGGTAGTACCTCCTGGGTACTAGTACCTCCCTGGGTGGTAGTACCTCCCTGGGTGGTTGTACCTCCTGGGTGGTAGTACCTCCTGTGTGGTAGTACCTCCCTGGGTGGTAGTACCTCCCTGGGTGGTAGTACCTCCTGGGTGGTAGTACCTCCTGGGTGGTAGTACCTCCTGGGTGGTTGTACCTCCTGGGTGGTAGTACCTCCTGGGTGGTAGTACCTCCTGGGTGGTAGTACCTCCCTGGGTGGTAGTACCTCCCTGGGTGGTAGTCCTCCTGGGTGGTTGTACCTCCCTGGGTGGTAGTACCCCCTAGGTGGTTGTACCTCCCTGGGTGGTAGTACCTCCCTGGGTGGTAGTACCTCCCTGGGTGGTTGTACCTCCTGGGTGGTAGTACCCCCTGGGTGGTTGTACCTCCTGGGTGGTAGTACCTCCTTGGGTGGTTGTACCTCCCTGGGTGGTAGTACCTCCCTGGGTGGTTGTACCTCCCTGGGTGGTAGTACCCCCCTGGGTGGTTGTACCTCCCTGGGTGGTAGTACCTCCCTGGGTGGTTGTACCTCCCTGGGTGGTAGTACCTCCCTGGGTGGTTGTACCTCCCTGGGTGGTAGTACCCCTGGGTGGTTGTACCTCCCTGGGTGGTAGTACCTCCCTGGGTGGTAGTACCTCCCTGGGTGGTAGTACCTCCCTGGGTGGTTGTACCTCCCTTGGTGGTAGTACCCCCCTGGGTGGTTGTACCTCCCTGGGTGGTAGTACCTCCCTAGGTGGTAGTACCTCCCTGGGTGGTTGTACCTCCCTGGGTGGTAGTACCCCCCTGGGTGGTTGTACCTCCCTGGGTGGTAGTACCTCCCTAGGTGGTAGTACCTCCTGGGTGGTAGTACCCCCTGGGTGGTTGTACCTCCTGGGTGGTTGTACCTCCCTGGGTGGTAGTACCCCTGGGTGGTTGTACCTCCCTGGGTGGTAGTACCCCTGGGTGGTAGTACCTCCTGGGTGGTAGTACCTCCCTAGGTGGTAGTACCTCCCTAGGTGGTAGTACCTCCTGGGTGGTAGTACCCCTGGGTGGTTGTACCTCCTGGGTGGTTGTACCTCCTGGGTGGTAGTACCCCCTGGGTGGTTGTACCTCCCTGGGTGGTAGTACCTCCCTGGGTGGTAGTACCTCCCTGGGTGGTAGTACCTCCCTGGGTGGTAGTACCTCCCTGGGTGGTAGTACCTCCCTGGGTGGTAGTACCTCCCTGGGTGGTAGTACCTCCCTGGGTGGTAGTACCTCCCTAGGTGGCTGCTGTCTACCAACCTACTACTTAGGAGAATTAAATTTATCTTGACTAAATTCTCCTCTGTCCCTTCCCACCCTCTTAATCCTTAATCCCCTCCTTCCTCCCTGTCCCCTTCATCATCTTCCTTTTCATCTTTCTGAAAATTCTTCTTTCCGTCCCCTTCCTCCTCTTTGTCCTTCCTTTACTACTTCACACAACAACAACAACAACCCAAACAAGAACAACCCAAACAAGAACAACCCAAACAAGAACAACCCAAACAAGAACAACCCAAACAAGAACAACCCAAACAAGAACAACCCAAACAAGAACAACCCAAACAAGAACAACCAGCCAGAAGCAACATTAACACCATCAACAACAAAAACAGCATCATCAACAACAACAACAAACAACCAGCTCAGCGTACAATCTCATCTCCGAGGGGGAGGGGAAAAATGAAAACCAAATCTCAATTTGCTATTTTTTCACACCAGGAAACTGCAATTTCATCCCCCTCCCTCCCTCCCAACATTCAGTTAATTACCTAAAACTTTCTGGCTACATAAACCAGCATTTTTGGCATTCCTAGACCATCCACCCACATGCAAAAAAAAAAAAACAGATAGATAACCCGATGCATTAGTCTCCACAAACATGCTACAAAGAGTCACCTTAGTAAATGAAAAGGCACTTGTAATTTCAGAGTCACAAAGCATAGTAGTCAGCCTCGTGGTAATTCATTCTAATGCAAGCGACACGTATATTCGGTCATTTTATTACGCGGGGAAACGCGCCTATTGCAATTCATGGTGGCGTTGTGTCAGGGCTGGGAATATGCCCACGCCACGCTTGACACTTGCCAACGCTCCTGCTAAAACGTCCAGCAATAAAGAGGAAAAACAGACTTGGAGTGAGGAATTAGTATGCTGGTATGTTTTTATTGTGCCCTGCTAAGTCATTAATGAATAGCCGGTGGTGTTTAGAGGCTTGTTATGCGTTCTGCCTTGATGAGGGGGCTTCGTTGTGCTGCTGGAACCCTTGTTATGGACGCTTCTCTGAACACTACATCAACATTTGTTCATCTCCGCCAACATTTAAGTGTTCTTGGTGAACGGTTGAGCGCAAGTTGTAGGTGCATGAGAGTTTTCTGTGTAAATGTTAGTGTATTGACACTGTATTTTAAGATGTATGTGAAAACTTAAAAGTTTGTTATGAAATTTAAGCGCACCATGTAGATACTTGAGAGTTTGTACAAGAATAATAGCGTCTGTTGTTGCTTTACGTTCTATGTGAGCCTCTGAACGTTATTTTTAAGTATGAATGAAAAACTGAATAAAGAATTATACCAGGTCTGTAGTAAATATGCCCCACAAAAATGGAGAACATACATAGAGTTACAGTAAAGAAAACTTTACTGAAGAAAGAAGGAAGGCGATTTCTGAATGTCTGATTAAACATCAAATATCACAGAAAAAAAACAGTAACGTCGAGAAATAAGAGACATAGAACAGAAACTAAGGTATCCATACAACACAGAAGCGCAAATGGACAAAACCCAGTTCGAGAAATTGAGGAAAAATCTAAAATACTTTTTCACATATGCGAAAATCCGAGTCAATAAAATGGGATCAATAGGAATATCAGGAAAAGTGGGGAAAAAAATATTAAAATTTCTAACAGACAAATCTCAAAGAATGCCAGTAAACAAAGTCCGGTCTCAGCCAAGTAAAAAGTTTGGTAGTACCGCAAGTGTCTGTCCTAGCACCATCACTGTTCATCATCCTCACAACAACACAACTTCTTACCATTATCTGCTGACGATACTCTCTCCTACTAAGGTGGCCGTCGTGCTAACGTGTGAAGGCCACCTCAGTACAGAGAGCAAAACATTAAAAAAAAAATTGTATTCAACGGTAGAAGTTTTC
>WNWK01000534.1:285000-453993 GCA_009830355.1 Cherax destructor
TGCAGCCCCAGTTTGGAACCCACACCTAGCCAAGCACGTAAAGAAACTAGAGAAAGTGCAAAGGTTTGCAACAAGACTAGTCCCGGAGCTAAGGGGTATGTCCTACGAGGAGAGGTTAAGGGAAATCGACCTGACGACACTGGAGGACAGGAGAGATAAGGGGAATATGATAACGACTTATAAAATACCGAAAGGAATCGACAAGGTGGACAGAGACAGGTTGTTCTTGAGATGGGACACAGCAACAAGGGGTCACAGTTGGAAGTTGAAGACTCAGATGAATCACAGTGGGCGCCTGTGACGAGCGGTGTACTGCAGGGTTCAGTCCTAGGACCAGTGCTATTCTTGGTATATGTGAATGACATGACGGATGGGATAGACTCAGAAGTGTGTCTGTTCGCAGATGATGTGAAATTAATGAGGAGAATCACATCGGATGAAGACCAAGCAGGACTTCAAAGAGACCTGGACAAGCTTGACATCTGGTCTTGCAACTGGCTTCTCGAATTTAACCCCACCAAATGCAAAGTCATGAAGATCGGAGAAGGGCAAAGAAGACCGCTGACAGAGTACAGGCTAGGTGGACAAAAGCTACAAATCTCATCAAAGGAGAAAGACCTTGGGGTGAGTATAACGCCAAGCACGTCTCCGGAAACACACATCAACCAGATAACCGCGGCAGCATATGGGCGACTGGCAAACCTAAGATTAGCGTTCCGTTACCTTAACAAGGAATCGTTCAAGACACTGTACACCGTGTACGTCAGGCCCATACTAGAGTATGCAGCACCAGTCTGGAACCCACACCTGGTCAAGCATGTCAAGAAATTAGAGAAAGTGCAAAGATTTGTGACAAGGCTAGTTCCACAACTCAGGGGACTGCCCTATGAAGAAAGGTTGAGGGAAATAGGACTAACAACACTGGAGGACAGAAGGGTTAGAGGAGACATGATAACGACATACAAAATACTGCGGGGAATTGACAAGGTAGATAGTGACAGGATGTTCCAGAGAGGGAACACAGAAACAAGGGGACACAACTGGAAACTGAAGACTCAGATGAGTCAGAGGGATGTTAGGAAGCACTTCTTCAGCCATAGAGTAGTTAGGAAGTGGAATAGTCTAGCGAACGATATAGTGGAGGCGGGAACCATACATAGTTTTAAGACAAGGTATGATAAAGCTCATGGAGCAGGGAGAGTAGAGACCCAGTAGCGGACAGCAAAGAGGCGGGGCCAGGAGCTGAGTCTCGACCCCTGCAACCCCAATTAGGTGAGTACAATTAGGTGAGTACACACACACACACACACACACACACACACACACACAAGCTCTCGCTAGCTCAAAGAAAGGAGGTAGTGTGTGTGTGTGTCACAATATCAGTGTTGTGAAATGAGGCAGTGCTGGCAGTGTCCAGCTGTCATATAAACAAACCTGAGACGTGCCAACGTTGAGTGCCACCATAAACAAAAGCAGACGCCTCTCATTTACTGAACCGTCAAAATGGATGTATACACTCAATTGTTCACACATGTACACGTACACACACATACACACACACACACACACACACACACACACATACAACAGGCCTAGTGTCTAATCGACATGTGCCTAGGACAAAATGGTAACTAACACACACACACACACACACACGACACTAGAGGACAGGAGGGTTAGGGGAGACATGATAACGACATATAAAATACTGCGAGGAATAGATAAGGTGGACAGAGACAAGATGTTCCAGCGAGGGGACACAGAAACAAGGGGTCACAATTGGAAGTTGAAGACTCCTATGAGTCAAAGGGATGTTAGGAAGTATTTCTTCAGTCATAGAGTTGTCAGGAAGTGGAATAGCCTAGAAAGTGACGTAGTGGAGGCAGGGACCATACATAGTTTTAAGACGAGGTTTGATAAAGCTCATGGAGCAGGGAGAGAGATGACCTAGTAGCAATCAGTGAAGAGGCGGGGCCAGGAGCTATGACTCGACCCCTGCAACTACAAATAGGTGTGTACAAATAGGTGAGTACACATGCACATACGGGCGCCTAGCAAACTAAGAACAGCATTCCGACATCTTAATAAGGAATCGTTCAGGACCCTGTACACTGTGTACGTTAGGCCCATATTGGAGTATGCAGCACCAGTTTGGAACCCACACCTAGCCAAGCGCGTGAGGAAACTAGAGAAAGTACAAAGGTTTGCAACAAGACTAGTCCCAGAGCTAAGGGGTATGTCCTACGAGGAGAGGTTAAGGGAAATCGACCTGACGACACTGGAAGACAGGAGAGATAAGGGGAATATGATAATGACATATAAAATACCGAAAGGAATCGACAAGGTGGACAGAAACAGAATGTTCCAGAGATGGGACACAGCAACAATGGGTCACATTTGGAAGTTGAAGACTCAGATGAATCACAGGCATGTTAGGAAGTATTTATTCAGTCACAGAGTTGTCAGGAAGTGGAATAGTCTGTGAAGTGATGTATTGGAGGCAGGATCCATACATAGCTTTAAGAAGAGGTGTGATAAAGCTCATGAAGCAGGGAGAGAGTGACTTAGTATCCACCAGTGAAGAGGCGGGGCCAGGAGCTATGACTAGACTCCTGCAACCACATATAGGTGAGTACACACACATGCATTAAAGCTTATTTACCTGATGTAAGATATTGTCACCTCTCATTAATATGGAAACATGCCATCACAAGGACCACAGTTCGAGTCTCCGTCCATCCTGTTGTATATTCAATTTATAGACTATATGGCTTCAAAGGGTATGATAATAGATGTACCATGAGTGAGTAGCGTCTCAGTTGCTGCCGCTGATACATCCACGTCACAGAGATGCTGCTTGTAAAATCATTTTATAAGAACCAAAGTTTCTGAATGGTTACGCTCTAGGCATATATACTAATAAATTATATAACATATATATATATATATATATATATATATATATATATATATATATATATATATATATATATATATATATATATATATATATATATATATATATATAATATATTATTTGGATAACTGAAAATTTGTACATTTAATATAAACCTAAAATCTTAGTCTAGCTTTAAGCTATTTTAGTTTTTTCATAAGTTAAAATATTTCAATAATAATTTTACGCATTTTCGTTATTGTTATTTACTGGCGTAATTCTCTCCGTCGCTATGAATAACGCGATTAAACATTAAAGGAGAGACATGCCTTATAGATACTATACACAGTTTCAAGAGTAGGTATGGTAGTACCCTGAATATGAGAAATTATAAAGGCGGTCGATGTAAATTAAGAGGCGGAACCAAGAGCTGTGAATCAACCCTTGCAAATATAATTACGTACACGGATCTTGAGTGTGTCGGGTGACCTATTGATTATTATTTGTATATTCGGGGGGAACACTAAACCCGTAAGTCAGATTGATATAGAGAATGTGAAGTAACCATATTTCATCCGAGGAAGGGGAGGGTGGCTTCAATTCCCTGGATCAAGAGCCATTCGCCAGCAACGATCTAGTGGAGGAAGACTTGGAGGAGGCAGTGTAAACAAGAAGCCACCAGGGACCAACTTAAGCAGGACTGTGTCCACCACCTGACACGTCCAGTGTCAACACCTCTCAGCTGACATACGTCACCCTGCACTCACTGGACCTGTGTATGTGTGTGTGTATGTATGTATGTATGCATGTATGTATGCATGTATGTATGTGTGTGTGTGTAATATATACATAAATGGTATTCACCTCTTCACACTACACCACACTTATTAAATGGCCTACAAATTCCAGATCAAATGGTGAAAGATCCAGGGCGATCCATTGCCCTGAAAACTGTACATTTATCCATGGCGAAATATCGGTATTTTTTTTTACATGAAGTTGTGTTCATTATTTCAGTCGCCTGGATGGCCAAAATTACTACACTGGATTAATGACTTGTTTCAACACCGCATTTTTTATGCTTAATTCTAACCTTCACTTCCTTGTCGGTGCTGTATAAGATTTATGGCGCAAATGACTAACAAAGAATGTCCTTTACAGAGGCAATGTCAACATGCAGATCTCTAAACGCAATATGTACAACGGTACTTTTCTAAAGGTTTTCTCTATAAGATAAAGCTAGCAAAGGTATTGACGGGTATTCATTTTTTATTGTAATATTGAATAATTTTATAATAGGCTATAGTTTCAGATTTAGTATATAAATAACCCGTACATGGGAGACTGAAAGTTATGACGACGTTTCGGTCCAACTCAGACCATTAACTAGGTACACCATGGCTAGTAAATGGTCCAAGTCGGACCGAAACGTCGTCGTAAGTATGTCTCCAGTTTCAGGGTTATTCGTGTATTGTTCCAGTAACGGTATTGTGCCTCTTAATTCTTCATAATAAATTTAGGATAAATAACGTTTAGAGGCAGGATAGAAGATTCCAATTGTCATCGAAATTGTTCAGTATTATATAGTGGAAATGCAACTCAGTGTTCTCAGAAACAAAGAGAAACACGAATTGTTTCACTAGTGGTTGTTAGTATGGTTGCAAACGTACAAATACACATTGGTGGTTTTCCTGAATATGCTGAGGATTTACCTTGTCTATGAACGCACACGTTAAAAACGGCAGGGATCCCCCTCGTGTCATTGTGAATGGCATATAGTATGCTCGTGTTATCCTAAAGTCAAGTTTGCTTTCGAAAATGTATAAAATTTGATTTGCTGGCAATGGTAGGGCAGGCAACAGTAGGGAAGGTAACAGTAGGAAAGGTAACAGTAGGAAAGGTAACAGTAGGAAAGGTAACAGATCACGAATGATTGTTCAGTAAGACTGCTAGCTTTCCCTTCCAAACCTTTGTTGCCGCTAGGATAAGCTGACTGCTAGCGCACACACGCACCTACGCATTTACACACACACACGTGTGTGTATATTCATATATATATATATATATATATATATATATATATATATATATATATATATATATATATATATATATATATATATATATATATATATTATAATATATATATATATATATATATATATATATATATATATATATATATATATATATATATATATATATATATATATATATATATAATGTCGTGCCTAATAGGTAAAACTAGTCAATTAGCAAGAACTCATTTAAAATTAAGTCCTTTCTAAAATTTTCTCTTATACGTTTAAAGATATTTTTTTCATTTATGTTAATGTAAAAATTAATAATTTTGTACCAAAAGTACCTTAGAAAACTTACCTAACCTTATTATAACAAGCGCAATTTAATTTAGGATAATCCAACTAAATATATTTTAGATAAGTTTACAATAATTTAATAAAAAACAAACACAATGAAATATACTTTTTTCGTTAGGTTCAGTGATTTTTGCGAAATTATTGTATGCAAAAATTATCGCTTGCCTTATTCGACAAGAAGAGCGTTGCTATTTAAGCCAAAATAGCAAGTTTTACGTATTCGGCACACACACACACACACACACACACACACACATATATATATATATGTGTGTGTGTGTGTGTGTGTGTGTGTTTGAGTATGTGTACTCACCTAGTTGTGGTTGCAGGGGTCGAGTCATAGCTCCTGGCCCCGCCTCTTCACTGGCCGCTACTGGGTCACGCTCCCTGCTCCATGAGCTTTATCATACCTCTCCTTAAAGCTATGTATGGAACCTGCCTCCACTACATCGCTTCCCAAGCTATTCCACTTCCCGACCACTCTATGACTGAAGAAATACTTCCTAACATCCCTGTGATTCATTTGAGTCTTCAACTTCCAACTGTGTCCCCTTGTTGTTGTGTCCCATCTCTGGAACATTCTGTCTCTGTCCACCTTGTCTATTCCTCTCAGTATCTTATATGTCGTTATCATGTCCCCCCTATCTCTCCTGTCATCCAGTGTCGTCAGGTCGATTTTCCTTAACCTCTCCTCGTAGGACATACCCCTTAGCTCCAGACTAGTCTTGTTGCAAACCTTTGCACTTTCTCTAGTTTCTTTACTTGCTTGGCTAGATGTGGGTTCTAAACTGGTGCTGCATACTCCAGTATGGGCCTAACGTACACAGTGTACAGGGTCCTGAACGATTCTTTATTAAGATGTCGGAATGCTGTTCTTAGGTTAGCTAGGCGCCCATATGCCGCAACAGTTATTTGGATGATGTGCGCCTCAGGAGATGTGCCTGGTGTTATACTCACCCCAAGATCTTTTTCCTTGATTGAGGTTTGTAGTCTCTGGCCCCCTAAACTGTACTCCGTCTGCGGTCTTCTTTGCCCTTCCCCAATCTTCATGACTTTGCACTTGGTGGGGTTGAACTCCAGGAGCCAATTGCTGGACCAGGCTTGCAGCCTGTCCAGATCCCTTTGTAGTTCTGCCTGGTCCTCGTCCGATTGAATTCTTCTCATCAACTTCACATCATCTGCAAACATGGACACTTCGGAGTCTATTCCTTCCGTGTGTGTGTGTGTGTGCGTGTGCGTGTGTGTGTGTGTGTGTGTGTAGTGTAATGGATATGGTGAAGAGAAAATCTATAATGATAGTGAATACTGTAAAAATGAAACACAACACCTGAAAGACTTGTTGTTTCCTTTAGTGAGAACAAACAACACAATTCATTCAGTGAGAGAATCAAACATAAGACTCTCAGTGAGAGAATCAAACATAAGACTCTCAGTGAGAGAATCAAACATAAGACTCTCAGTGAGAGAAGCAGAAACCCCTCAGTGAAAAAGGAAGATATAATACATCCTTTAAATCAATGATAACGAAACATCAAAAGATAAATTTAATCCCCCCCCCCAATTTTAAAATTGAAAATATGACGGAGCTTTGGTTGAACTAATGTAAACAACGAGGACCACCTTGGTGGTTGTGCGCTTGTGGCGGCTTTCATATTAATGCTACATAAATATAAGCACGCGACTGGTTAATAAATTTTCAATATTGGCAACAGCTGGAGGGCTGGTTAGTCTGCTTAAGACGTCCCAGGTGTCTGCTGCTGACCCTGCGTTGTCTCGTCTGCGGCAGGAGGTCTGAGTTGTGTGTAGACGTTGTTCCAAGTGTCTGCTGCTGACCCTGTGTTGTCTCTTCTCGTCTGCTCTGCGTGTGTCTGTCTGATTCAGTTCTATACA
Organism: Cherax destructor; assembly: GCA_009830355.1. Lineage (NCBI taxonomy): Eukaryota > Metazoa > Arthropoda > Malacostraca > Decapoda > Parastacidae > Cherax > Cherax destructor. Next base: position 292,165 of record WNWK01000534.1, read on the forward strand.
GCAGAGTTCCGCGCCTCAATTAAGCCACTGAATTCAGCAAAATCTAAAAGCTTGCCGGTCTCTTTCATAACATCCATAACTCTCTCCTCCTGTATCACAACTCTTCCATCCGCCTTCATTACAATGCTTCTCTCTTTCCTCTACAGTGTTCCAACCTTTCCATTCCCCCCCCCTGCCTTACCATACCCATCCCTCAGCCCATGTTTCTTTTTATCGCAACCATTCCATATCCCATTCATTACCATATTCCTATCTCAACTTTCCTATATTACAACCCTTTTATGTTTTTACATTAAAACTCCCTTCCTCCTCCTTTTATCACTATCCCAACCTCTTCATTGTCTAAAACACCTGTTTCTCTACTAAAAGCCGTCACTATCCCCCTTCTTTATCGCAACTCTTCCCTATCTCTCCTCTACATCCTGTCCCACCTCCCCTTCTCTATTTTTCCTCATCCCTCGTTAATTGCAATATAAGTGGGTTTGTGTGTGAGTGTGTATTATGAGTATTGTGTGTTTTGCATGTTTTGTGTGTGTGTGTGTTTGTTTATGTGTGTTACCAGTTGCCGAAGATACTTGTCGATAGACACTTGGGCCTGAATTGTGTGCGCGTTCGTGTCTGCTTGCGTGCGAGCGCATTTACATGTGTTCCCACTCCCTCCATCCGTCCTTGTCACTATGTTTCTAGCACCAAATTACCCATTAACTCTGCCTTTACAAATAGCACAAGAGCATGGCCGGACACCTCACTACCGGACTCCGAAAACAATAAATTGAGAAAAGGGTTACAAAATGCAGCGTAACATTGTGCTCTCTCTGGGAGTCTCTCGTGGAATTTACCTAATGAAGCGGAAGGATGAGGAGCCTTGAAGCTAGCGTAGGGAATGGAGACCAAGATGGCTGAGCTAAAGTGGTGGACCAAAGTAGTCGACCAAAGTGGAAGACCTGGAGGAAAAAAGTGGACCAAAGAGGCAGAATAAAGAGTTAGACCAAAGAGATGGACCGGAGGAATAGACCAGCTTGGGGGATTAGAGCAGTGGACTAAAGTGTGTTGAATTGTAGCACAGATGGACCATAGGAATGGACCAAAAAGAAAAAAAAGAACCATACACAGTTGTGGATCAAAGTGGTGGCCCAGCCGTAGACCATAGCTAATCTAAAGAACAGAAAGTCACAATACCGTGACTGGAACAATACACAAATAACCGCACATAGGAGAGAGGAACTTACCACGACGTTTCGGTCCGAAACGTCGTCTTAAGCTCCTCTCTCCTATATACGGGTTATTTATGTATAAATCCAAAGAAAAACCAAAGTCAAACTTTGATCTATAAGAGCCAGTGTTTGGATCATCTTAGCTTAAAAAAAAGTAAGATAATCTCCCCTTATAAAACTGGTACCTACTTATTTGCTTAGCTTTATTTACCTAATTTTCTTTGCAAGGGTTGAAGCATAGCTCCTCGCCCGGCCTCGTAACTCCTGTCAAGCCACGGCTCATTCAAATTATCACTTTTCTTCGAGGAAGGTCCCTTGATGCTGGTAAAGGCTCTTGATCTAAAGGAATTGGAGCTGCCCTGTCTTTAGATCAAATTGAATTACCTCTCATGACCCCTACAAATTTAGTGTTTTCCAGTGAATAAAATATTATTATTATTATTATTATTATTATTATTATTATCTTATATTCCTCTGCATTTCTCCTTTGTTCCTCATTTTTTTACATTACCTGGTGATCAGTTCTCATATTTCTTTTATTATTTCTTCCTTTCCCTCTCTCTCTTCCCTTTCTCTTTTCTTTTTTTTTCTTTTCAAGTTCGTTCATTCTTCTTCCTGTCTTTGTCTTTCCCTTGATGTCTCTCAACATTTATACATTTGATGAACATCCCTACAAAAATATATATGTATTAATTCTTAAATGTTGCATGTGCTAAGAGCACCTCTCTCTTCTTCTCTCTCTCTCTCTCTGTCTCTGTCTCTGTCTCTCTCTCTCTCTCTCTCTCTCTCTCTCTCTCTCTCTCTCTCTCTCTCTCTCTCTCTCTCTCTCTCTCTCTCTCTCTCTCTCTCTGCATTAAGCCAAGAAAGAACACAAATATATTTCCCTTCTGTTGACAGCTTGGGGGAGTGACCTCGTTGCTGACAGCCTTGGTGAGTGTCCCCACTACTGGTAGCCTGGGTGACCCCACCACTGGCAACCTCTGTGACCCCACACCACTGAGACCCTGCTAGGTGAGTGACCCCATTACTTGTAGCCTGGGTGACCCCACCACTGGCAACCTCTGTGACCCCGCACCACTGCTAGGTGAGTGACCTCACTACTGCTGGAACAATGTGAGACCATGTAATTTACGTCTTATTTAAGGGATGTCATGGTGTAGTTAGTCAGGCAGGACGCAAGCCAACGCCAGATGAAAAGAGAGAGAGACGCGATGCGGTCGTCAGATCACGGTGTCAGGACCTCGCGACGCGAGATATGAAGGGAAGAGTCGCGCAGCCCCAACTTAATCACTCGTAAAGGAAGTTTATGCCTGCTTGTTTGTGTGTTGTGGGCAAGGATGGGCCCTTTGTTGTGGGCAAGGATGGGCCCTTTGTTGTGGGCAAGGATGGGCCCTTTGTTGTGGGCAAGGATGGGCCCTTTGTTGTGGGCAAGGATGGGCCCTTTGTTGTGGGCAAGGATGGGCCCTTTGTTGTGGGCAAGGAGGACAAGATGAAGAGAGAGAGAGAGAGTAGACGAAGAGAGATGGGAAAGGGATGAGAGAGATATTAGAGAGGAAAAGAGAGAGGGGGAGACGCAGAGATTGGAAAGGGATGAGAGGTATATTAGAGGGGGAAAAGAGAGAGATGGAGAGAGAGAGAGAAGAGAGAGAGAGAGAGAGAGAGAGAGAGAGAGAGAGAGAGAGAGAGAGAGTGAAAACTAAAATAAATTAAAATTCCTGAGAAAGGCACCGAGGGAGCGACAGAAACAGTGAGGAATGTCAAAAGTTTTCCGCTGGGTCCCAGACCAGACTTGCTTCTTGGCGGCTTCAGACCAGACTTTCTTGGACAGTAATTATCAAAGAGACGACTTCGCAGGTGTCCTTTTCCAGACGGGAGCATTTTGAGGCTCCAGAAGCCCGCGGCATGTCTTGAAACCTGCACCAGGGCTCAACCAGGGACAGGAAACCTTTGCAATGTATTCGTTTACGATTGCAATTTACTTGTTTACCTTTGTAATTTATTTGTAGTTTATTTGTTCACGTTTGCAATTTATTTGTTTACGTTTACAATTTACTTGTTTATAATTGCTTATGTTTGTAATTTATTCTTTTACTTTTTGAAATTTATTTGTTTACGTTTGCAATTTATTTGTTTATGTTTGCAATTTATTCGTTTACATTCGAAGTTATTTGTTTTAAATTTATTCGTTTACATTCGCAGTTATTTGTTTGAAATTTATTCGTTTACGTTCGCAATTATGTTTGCAATTTATTTGCTTGTTTACAATTTATATGTTTACGTTTGCAATTTTTTTCCTGTTAATACGTAAGATTTGTTTTTATGTAGCTAATTCGTTTTTCGTTTGAGCATTGAGTAATTATGTGTTGTCAAAATTTCGAAAGGTAGGCGTGTGTTGCATTTAATTGTGTGTGTGTGTGTGTTTATAGTTGTGTTTTTATCTGTTTGTACGTATATGCTGCTTATTCACTAGTATGTGAATAAGCATATACGAACAGTTCTATATGAACATCTTTAAGGGGATAATATGAGCTCCAGAGTACCTTGTTTTGCTTTTGTTTGGTTTGAAATATAAACAAACCAACAAAACTCTTTTCATGAAAGCTCAGATTTGCCAACGAGAAAAATGTGATTCAGTTCAGCTTAACACATAAAACCTGCCGTAAAAGCCTCGGTGTCTCGGGGGAGGCACCGCGGACTCGTAAAGCAAACCTCAATACCCATTTGCCTGCAGCGAACGCGGGAGATGCCCGCGTTAAAGAGAGCAAAAGTGAATATAATTACGCCAATGGAGGATGTTAAAAGCCTGGTAGAGAGTCGGTAAGGTGGTCTGAACCTTTGCTGGCTACCGGTACACTGAGATAGAACACGCATACCAGTGTGTGTGTGTGTGTGTGTGTGTGTGTGTGTGAACCCTGTAGTCGAACACTAGAGTGAAATAAAGCAGGCATTTGGTGCTTCGAAGCATACTGCCTTCCCATACGCTGAAAAGAACCTTGCATACGGTGGTTCGACCTCCATAGCCGCCGCATGCATTGAGATAATTCATGCATGCGGAGGTTCGAGCCTATAGCATTGTCATACATTGAAATTAAATATGTTTCGATCACTGTGCCATTTGAAAAAGGGTCCCAGTCCCATCTACCTCATTACACGCAAAAGGAATAGTACAGAGTGCGGCAGTTAAATATCAGCATTAAAAATCAAGCTAATCAGAAGAGGCGTTCCCAAGTTATCGCGGGGTAACTAATATTCCATTGTAAGCAACAATAATGACAAATTGGCACCTGAACAGTCTTAAAACAATTCGAACCTTCCACTAAGGAACACCAGCTTTGAAATATTAATGACAATCAGAAAAGGCATTCTCTAGTTATCTCAGAAACCAAAATACACCAGCGCTAAGTTTGAAGCCGATCAGACGGGATGTTCACAAATTATCAAATGAAACCGCGCTGTATAACCCTTGTGGTTTAGCGCTTCTTTTGATTATAATAATAATAATCAAATGAAAACCGATATTTCATTTTTTTTGTAATTCAGTAAAATTATCAAATCAGCGCCTACACAACCCTATAATATTCCAAGACTTTCCTCTACGAAACCCCAGTATTGAAGGTTTCAAGACGAACAGAAGAGGCTTTCTGCGGTTAATGCGTGGAAACCAGGTGAATAAAATCGGCAATTTACGCAACCTAAAATCAACGCCAAGTTTCCTTTACGAAAAATACATCAACGCTAAAAAAAAAAAATGAAAATGACCGGATGATAAATTCTCTGGTTATTACACCGAATCCAACAATTCAATAATAAGTTTATTAACTGCATCAGTAAATTGTTAAATTTGCACATACACTGCTTAAAACTAAATTGTTAAATTTACACATACACAGCTTAAACCTGATAAAAAAAATGTGTCATCCTTCTCATAGGATACATTAGTAAATAATGCCGTTGAGAAGAGGCCCACTCTGGTTATACCACCAAAAATACTTTCATTTTATAAATAAAATTGGCAGATTGTCACCTGCACAATTCAGTAACAGTCCGAGTCTTCTAAGTAGGATTCACCAGCATTTAAATTTGGAAGCCAATCAGAAGAGGATTTCTCAAGTTATCACACGTAAACAAAAAAATAACCACAGGACAACTGCACACACCAGCAGATCCATGGATCTTCCTCTGATATAGTTCACCAGTATTCAAAATTTGACACAAGGAGTTATTTCGAAAAAATCACTCTGTGTAGAGTCATTAAGTCGTGATAAACAGCTTTATAAATATTTGATAAAGCTCTACAATGAGCAAAACAGCGTTCCATTAAAACCTTGTCCTGCAGCTTGTGTCTTCGCCATCGTGGATACGACGGTTTCGGACCCTCCAGCCTACCCACACTTTAAAATAAGACACCTAACACAGGTTACATATACACGGAGGAGTGAGCATCTCTCAATGTTTGCACTCTGAGACTTTGCTATAATCCTTATTTTAGATACTAAACCAATCACTGCTCTTCACTCGTGGTGTACAGGTGACATGCAACCTCAGTGCTCACCAGCATTCAGTTGCCTTTAAACCTACAAAAAACAATATACGCAGTCTACACATCTGATATCTTCATAGGTGTAAAAGCAGGTTTAATATTTTTTTTTTATCATGAAGTTACACGTTTTGAAACGTTCGGGAAGCTATATGAAGTTTCCGTCTTGTCATATTTCTACACGAGGTAAAAGCCAGAAGACGTTGAGTCAGGCGAGACAAATCTTGAGATATGTTGCAAGGCTTGCGGTTTTCTGGCAAATTAAGATTATACATTCAGGAGTGTGAGAGATAGAAGTAAGGGGGCTCTCTGGTTAACGAGAAATGCTTCAGACAATTATGAATATCATCATAATATAATGAGGGGAGTGTGTGTGTGTGTGTGTGAGAGAGAGAGAGAGAGAGAGAGAGAGAGAGAGAGAGAGAGAGAGAGAGAGAGAGAGAGAGAGAGAGAGAAAGATAGAGAGTGAGTTCTAGTACGGGAATTCTGTACACAAAAAAATAACAGATACCAGAATACACACTAATGTACAAGTCAACCTTACAGACTACACGCCAATGTACACACCAATGTATATACACACACACACACCAGTATACACACAGGTCCAAACAAAGCTATACTGGTGTAGTTTTTATCACCAGCCATGAAAGTTAGCTGGCTTAAAATGTTGCTGTAAAATGTCCTCGCTGAAGGTGTTACGGCCTTGTGAATGTGCCAGGTGCGCTACCTGCCAGACCAAGAAGTCTCCTCTAACGCCAGACCAACGTGACAAGCTGGTACTAATCAAAATGTGCTCCCGATGATTCCCATTAACACAACTTTGATCAGTGTAAAAGGCAATTTATTTGGAAATACTGCAAGGTTTAGTATTATTAAAAGCGACAGATTATTAGGCTCATCACCCCTGGCAAATGGACTATGCAAGGATCTCATCAACTATAATGATATTTAGAAAACAAGATGGGTGTTTCAGCTTATTTTTTATCCTACACTCTAGTAGTTATACTGCTTTATATATATGTGTGTATATATGTCGTGCCGAATAGGTAAAACTGGTCAATTAGCAAGAACTCTTTTAAAATTAAGTCCTTTCTAAAATTTTCTCTAGTACGTTTATAGATATATTTTTTTTCATTTATGTTAATGTAAAAATTAATAATTTTGTACCAAAAGAACCTTAGAAAACTTACCTAACCTTATTATAACAAGCACAATTTAATTTAACCTAATCCAATTAAATATATTTTAGGTAAGTTTACAATAATTTAATAAAAAAAACAATGAAATATATTTTTTTCGTTAGGTTCAGAATTATTTTTTCAAAGCACTTATGTCGTTCTCGTCTGGGTCTGCATTTATAAGATATGATTAATCCAGTTCTCTGAAAGATTGCAGAGATACTGCTATCTGAGATCACAAGGCTCGTTAACAACTCCTTGGCTGGTCCGATTCCTCACAAAATTTAACCTTTTTCTTTGGTGCATCATTTTGTGCCCTTAAAAAGAAATAAGGAGGAATTAGGCCAATTGCCGAGGGCAACACTCTTCGCCGCCTCGTTTCCAAAGCTGCTGTCAGAAGTAATCGCACAGGAAGCCATGATGGTTCAAATAAACCAGCTTGGCTTTAGAGTCCCTCCAGACAGAAGAAGAGGTTCATTCAGCAAGAGCGTACATCAACAACCTGCCTAAGTACAATGCGGTAGTAAACTTTGAACGCTTTTAATTTCCTGAAAAGAGACGTGATATTAACAACTGTACAAGAACGTTTCCCCTAGTCTCTTTCTCTTTGTTTCTCCTGGATATAGTAAGGAATCGATACACCTGTTTGGGGAGCATGAAATCCCTTTATTGGAGGGTGTCCAGCAAGGAGATACTCTCGCATTGTTTCTCTTCTGTATAGCTGTTAGAGAAATTACTGTAAGACTGACCAGTGACTCCTTTGTGCCCGCCGTCCTAGCAGATCTTGCCCAGGTGATGACGCAGGGACAGGATATGAGAGACATCCTTAATCCACCGAAATGTGAAATCATCTAAGGGAATCGACAAGTGATCGACGCAGTAAGATCTATATTACAAGGTGCATGAATCACTGTCCCTACAAATAGCGTCCTGTTTGTAGCACCTCTTGGAACTGCTGGAACAACGAATAGGCAATCAAGGCATCCATGATGCTCTGTACCTTCTCACAGAGTGTTTGAGTCTGCCCAGGCTAACATTTTTCCTAATATGTGATCCCTTATATGACAACTCTATGCTACATGAGTACATTATCCTGAGGTTGACATTCACAAAATTACTCGACCTTACTCTAGAAGGCGGACAATGGAACCTAGCCACACTTGCAGTTAGCACTAGGAGGTACTGATGTCCCCAAGACAAGGCATCACAGATTCCACTACCTGCTTTCCTGTCTTCATGTGTAGCATCCAGTGAACTTGTAGCAGCGATTCTCCCTGAACACCTTAGGGATGTTACGTAATCAACTTTTAACTGATATGTCACTTTGGTACTTATAGCAAGTTTGTTGTTGAGCAGTGATGTATGGTGCAGTGGTGTCGCGGGGTACAGATGGTGATATCGTGAAGTTTGGTGCAGGGGAATGATTTAGGTAGTCGGTCATGATCCAAAGGGTGGAGCTTCCATTGTTTCTCCCTGTAGCTTCCCTCCTTGTTGAACACACAACCACACAACAATGGCTCCCCCGTAAAGCCATCGGGTGACTGGAAATTCATTTTATCATAGAGGAACTCAATCCCGGCGTTTTGTTTTGTTCTGCAAAGGTACTGATGATTGAGAGGGTTTATACAACAGAAACTCTCGTTTTACCCGCAAATTCATTTGTGAATGACAATAAACATTACGGTGCTAAATATTATATCAATATATATATATATATATATATATATATATATATATATATATATATATATATATATATAAAATATATATATATATATATATATATATATATATATATATATATATATATATATATATATATATATATATATATATATATAATGAAGGATTTTCCAGATGACGGATACATTGTAAATATAAAGCTCGAACAATAGAATTCTCTTAAGAGTAAATATATAGGGATTAAAAGATTTGGAAGTGAAATCTTCATGTAAATACTCAGTAAATACATTCAGAGAAGAGCTTAGCAGGAATTTGTTTGACGAAAACTACAAAATCTAGCTAAGTGCACTCGTATGTTTGGCAGCAGAGTGGCATAACACATTTGACAACACAGTAGTATGACACGCATAGCAGCATAGTGGCATGACACGTCTGGTAGAGCAGCGGTATTACACCTCTGGTAGTAGAGTGGAGTGATTCGTCATGTCACCGTGTTGTCAAACGTCTGGTAAGGCAGCGACATGACACGTTTGGCAGCACAGTGGGACGACACCTCTGGCAACACAGTGGTATGACACGTCTGGCAACACAGTGTCATATCACATATGAAAATACTGTGACATGACACTCGTCTGGCAGCACCCTCCACAGTGGGACACTTCCCCGGGTGGTGTTGGTGAAGAGATATAGATCCAAAATATTGGAACTATTCTCTCCTTTGTGACCCATCACGTGTTTGGCGCTTCACTGTGAACACAATCATAAAAAATAGGATGACAAAGATGTTGTATAATTCTGTGAAGGAGGCGCAGGGGGCCGTCCCAGGAAGGGTTAGAGGCAATAGGTAAAGGAGCATTTTGAGTGCTAGGTGCTTGGACATCCAACGGGCTTGTGGAAGCGACTGATTTTGTGACCTGATGGGCCACTGGAGTGTGAGCAAGGTAACATTTATGAAGGAACTCAGCAAAAACGGTTAGCCGGACTTGAGTCCTGAAGGCAGGAAGCACACTGCCTGCACTCTGAATGAGAAGTGAGAATGTTGCAGTTCGAAGGGCCATATAAACTGCGATGACAGCACGTTTCCGGCAAAACAGCAATGGAGTGAGTGTTGGTGAATGAGTTTCTTTTGTCACCTTTCCTCGGTATAATGCAGTGCTGGAGTGAAGGATCTTTGAGTTATCTCAATCACATGATAAAAGACTAAAACAAGAGGAAATCTTTAATGCTAAAAAAAATATAAAGAGGTGACAAGACGAAAAATAAAGTGAAAAGCAGGAAACAGTTGAAAGAGGGTGAGAGCGAGGGAGAGAGAGGAGGAGGAGGAGGGAGGGAGAGCGAGGGAGAGAGAGGAGGAGAGAGGGAGAGCGAGGGTTTAACACAAAAAGTTTTACTGAGTTAATAAGACGGAAGGGAAATGAAAGGGTTTTGAGCACGTGCGAACTGTGAGTTAAGTAAAGGAAGTATCAGGGATGATACTTAAAGGGAACAATACTGTTGTGCAGTGTTAATGGAATAAACAGCCAAGTATATTAAAGTGGGTTTTATTAGGTATTATCAGCAAATTGTGCACAGACTAAATTTTTGAGAGAGAGAGAGAGAGAGAGAGAGAGAGAGAGAGAGAGAGAGAGAGACGGTAAACATAATCATGCTGAAAACTGGAAAACTAATATGGATGATTGACAACAGACTGAACTGCTGAAGCAAATGAAGATTACCTGTTGACCTGGCAGGTATATTAGTTAAATTTATTTATGGAAGAAGGGAAGGTACCTTAAAATTAGCAGAAATATTAGGAAGTTCCTAAATATAAAGAGAAAAGGGACACGAGAATGTAAGAATTTTGATGCAGTAAGTTACTAAATATACAAAGTAGCGTGTCTGGTGAAATTATAAAAAGATTGACAGGAAAGACAGAAAGTGCGATTGCCTAGGAATAAGCTTGGATTTAGCAAAAGAAGAGGATGACTGGATCAGCATTTGTGTTGAAGTGCGTATGTGCAGGACCTTTGAAGTGCGTATGTGCAGGACCTTTGAAGTGCGTATGTGCAGGACCTTTGAAGTGCGTATGTGCAGGACCTAAATGAGAGACAAGGGATGTTTGCTGCATTTATTGAATTACGTAAGACGAAGTTAGGGTTTTTAAGGGAAGCGATGTAAGTAGATATATGGAAGCACGAAACACGGTTTTTATGGGGAGAATGAGATTCAGGTTAAGTTGAGAAACAAATGAGTATATTTTCCCCGCATAAAAGTGAACCTTAAAATAAAAGATTGTTAGAGATTGGATAAAAATAATCATTGGTTTTATTTAAGGTGGGAGAAGGCACATGTGTTGTTTGCAGGTGATGCAGTGCCTTTGGGAGGTTTGGTGGAAGAGTTTGGAACGGTGAGTAAAATAAGGAAGACATTTGTAAATACGGGGGAATCAAGGTGGAACTCTAGGCAATGAAGAAATGTAGCCAGATTTTAAAGGAATGAGTACTGAAAATGTGAATGAATCTAGGTAATAACAATGGAGGCGTCAGTAAACGAGTTATAAACATGACGTGAATCACGGAAAAGATGAGAATAAAGAAGGTAGTAACTGCGTGTTTAACAATCGAAAGAAATATGTATGTTGGAGGATACCAAAAGTGTAATAATGTTGGTAGAATTACCGACAATATGTTAGGTAAAAGGACACAAGTGCAACTAATGCGACATTTTATTGTGACAACGTTTCGCAATCCAGGAGGTGACGTTTATGTATGGTAATGTAGCGGCAGAAACATGGCTGGAGGCAGCGAAAAATATCGTGCCTGAGATTAATGCGTGGTGTGAATATTACGCAGAGAATCAGTAATACTGAAGGTGTTGTGGTATGAAATATATGTCATTCAGAGAGCGGGAGGAGGGTGGTGCAGACGAGTTGGTTATGTGGAACGCCTGAAGAAACTAGCTTGGTTAAGGAATATAAACCCAGACTCTGTCTTGCGTTCGCGAGAAAATACATACCTTCAAGATTTAGCAACATGCTCCGTGCGGCCAATATCTTTATTTACTACAAGTACATGCACATGGTATACAGGCCTAGCTGACATCAATGGCATACTATTATATAGAAAGCCCCTTGTTATGCAGAGCATTTTGGGCAAATTCGGTCAGTTTTGTCCCAGGATGCGACCCACACCAGTCTACTAACACCCAGGTACCCATTTTACTGATGGGTGAACATAGACAACCAAGGCGTAAGCTACGTTTTTTTTTCTTTAATATCGTTATTGGCGGGTAATTATATGTATATTTAGGTTAATATGCGTTAATTAAACTTGACCTAACCATACTGAGAATATCCATTAAAATTTCCGATAAATTTCGACTCCGCAGAAATGGACTAAAGGCAGTTCAGCAATTGTTACACTTTCAACTGCAACTGGTTGACGAAAAAGAGGTTTCAAGAGGGTTGAGCTTGAGCATCCAAAAGGCAAGTATGAGCGTGCTAGATCACAATAAAAGATAGTGCTTTTTTTCCGACTGGAAGTGCTGTTGGAGTGAGAGCAAGGTAATATCTATGAGGGAATTCGTGAAACTCGGTCAGCCGGACTTGAGTTTTAGAGACGTGAAGTACGCTGCCTTCACTTTGATAGTCGCACGGGATTTTTTTTTCCTTTCTCTTTTTTTAATAGAGCGGCCATCCTCCAGCGAGGCAGGATGTAGTGGTTAAATGGGTCGTCAGTGGATCATGGTGTATGTGCTCTTATAGAAACACTACTACGTTCCAAGTGAAGGTGAAAGTATTTCCTTTGTTGATAAAAGACCGATACTTACGCATGCACACACACCACACACACACACACACACATACACACACACACACACACACACACACACACACATTTTAAATATGTGTGTGTGTGGAGGGAGAGAATATGGAGGTGAATGTATATAGATATCTGGGAGTGGACGTGTCAGCAGATGGGTCTATGAAACATGAGGTGAATCATAGAATTGACGAGGGTAAAAAGGTGAGTGATGCACTTAGGAATCTGTGGAGACAAAGAACTTTATCAATAAAAACAAAGAGGGGAATGTATGAGAGTATAGTTATACCAACACTCTTATATGGGTGTGAAGCATGGGTGGTGAATGTTGCAACAAGGAGAAGGTTGGAGGCAGTGGAGATGTCATGTCTAAGCGCAATGTGTTGTGTGAATATAATGCAGAGAATCCGCAGTTTGGAGACTAGGAGGAGGTGCGGGATTACCCAAACTATTACCCAGAGGGCTGAGAAGGGGTTATTGAGATGGTTCGGACATATAAAGAGAATGAAACAAAATAGAATGACTTCGAGAGTGTATAAATCTGTAGTGGAGGGAAGGCGGGGTAGAGGTCGGCCTTGGAAAGGTTGGAGGGAGGGGGTAAATGAGGTTTTGTGTGCGAGGGGCTTGGACTTCCAGTAAGCATGCGTGTTAGATAGGAGCGAATAGAGACAAATGTTTTTTTAGGGCTTGAGTGTGAGCAAGGTGTGTGAGTTGGAGTGTGAGCAAGGTAACATTTATGAAGGGATTCAGGGAAACCGGCAGGCCGGACTTGAGTCCTGGAGATGGGAAGTACAGTGTCTGCACTCTGAAGGAGGGGTGTTAATGTTGCAGTTTTATAACTATAGTGTAAGCACGCCTCTGGCAAGACAGTGATGAAGTGAATGATGATGAAAGTTTTTCTTTTTCGGGCCACCCTGCCTTGTTGGGAAACGGTCGATGTGTTAATATATATATATATATATATATATATATATATATATATATATATATATATATATATATTTTATATCAGTTTTTATACAGTCTGCTGGCTTAAAAAGCTCTTCTATATCGTGTGATAGTTTTTTTTCAAGCGCGATTCAAAAAATGCATCCAAAATAAAATAGCCAGGGGAAAGGCTTTCGTAGTTCGCGCTGTTCTATTTTCAATGTACTTTTTCAATTGCATTTACAAAAAAAATCACACGTATATAGGAGCTTTTATAAGAGAGTTGACTATAATGCAAAAATTCTCTGGTCCTCTAAATTTACATTATTTTTTTTTTATTTAGCAAAAAAAGAAATATTTCCATAATGATTTTTTTTACAAAATCCTTAAAACTGCAAAGTCTATCTAGGTTAGGTTAGGTTTCCTTATGTTTATTCGTGACGGTGTTGGCTTAGGTTACACTGCGTTGGTCTAGGTTCGGTTTCGTTGGGTAAGTTTTGTTTATTTCTCATAGACAGTATTGCTTAGCGGGGAAAAAATATATTATTATCTTCATGAGCCTTTCATCAGAGGGTAAATATATGTCACACGCAATATATTTCGGGGAAAAGCCCACATTCACACGAGGTAATTTTCAGAGAGCAAACAAATGAGGAGATTATTTTCCCCAACACACAACAGTTGCAGACAGAATATAGTCCGAAGATTTTTCTTGCCACTGATATATATATATATATATATATATATATATATATATATATATATATATATATATATATATATATATATATATATATATATATATATATATATATATTTCAGTGGCAAAAAATGGAATTATAATTATAAAATAATATCAATAATACATAATGAATAATATTTAATAATAATTCGAATTATAATATAATACTGATATTAATATCAATAATATTGAGAGTGAGAGTGATAGTGATTATTTTTTATCAGAATAATTAATCTTAGTATCACACTTGTTCAACCATCATAATTTATGTCTTGATCAATTGAGTCTACAAACATGTCAGAAAAATTCGAATGTTGAGCAGTGTATCATTAACTCGTTTGATTACTTAGGGAAAAGTGATCAATAATTAATACACTAATTAGAAGGCATGTAATGGGACAAAGAATTTTAATAACCACCAACACATTTGGAACAACGTATTTCATTATGCTATATATATATACGTAATATATATATATATATATATATATATATATATATATATATATATATATATATATATATATATATATATATATGTATATATATTGCAAACAATCGCAGACAGGCGATCTTAACTATGCAAGACAAGCCACAGGGGTGGAAATCTTTAGCTCAAGTACTTTCAAACTTATCAGTGCATCATCTCTCTCTCTCTCCTCCCTCCCTCCCTCCTCCTCCCTCCCTCCTCCTCCCTCCCTCCCTCCCTCCCTCCCTCCCTCCCACCTCCCCCAAACACCACCTCACACGCACATTTTTTTCTTAATCTTCTCCATTTATTTGTTTTGTACTCAGACACCACACAAGTGCTGCCTTTGTTTTACCTTAACTTGCTGTGTTGTGAACAAAAATTTTGCCTTTTCTCAATTTACTCGTCTGAAGGCTATTTAAAAGTGAGCCAGACTTCCCATATGTGTAACTACACTTGATGTACTTTACTCAGTCCTGGCCTCCATGATCCGATCATACCTTCTCTTGAATCTTTGTAGGGTAATTGTCTCAATTACTTCTTCTTTTAATTAGTTCCATTTAACTATTCAGATAATAATATAATCACTTTTTTAACGTCCGTGTGTTTCATCGAAGTTCTGATCAGTCATTTGTGTCTGTTTGTCTACTCGTCTCACGCCACTTAATATCCACTATCTCATCCCCTAAACATTTATTATGCCATTATTATTATACCCCTTCCCCCCTCTTCTAGTGTTATTGGGATGGATTATACTCTCCTCTCTTCTAGTGTTATTAGGATGGAGTATACCCCCCTCCTTCCTCTCTTCTAGTGTTATTAGGATGGAGTATACCCCCTCTTCTCTCTTCCCTCTTCTTTCTAATGTTATTAGGATGGAGTATAATCCCCCTCCTTCCTCTCTTCTAATGTTATTAGGATAGAGTATACCCCCCTCCTTCCTCTCTTCTAGTGTTATTAGGATGGAGTATACCCCCACCTTCCTCTCTTCTAGTGTTATTAGGATGGAGTATACCTCCCTCCTTCCTCTCTTCTAGTGTTATTAGGATGGAGTATACCCCCCTCCTTCCTCTCTTTTAGTGTTATTGAGATGGAGTATACACCCCTCCTTCCTCTCTTGTGTTATTAGGATGGATTATTCTTCCCTCCCTCCTCTCTTCTAGTGTTATTAAGATTGACTTAGTCCTTTATCATGATAATAATAATAATAATAATAATAATAATAATAATAATAATAATAATAATAATAATAATTACTCTGGGTTTCGATACCAGCCTCGCGATAAAACATTTGTATTCTCTCTAGTTTCTTTATAAGTTTGATAACCTTTGGCCTCCATGCTGGCGCCACATACTCTTGAATGGTCCCAACATAACCAGTTTAATAGATTTACACATGGCATTAAAGTTATGCGAATACTATGGTAACATGCTCGGCGTGATGCCTGTCCCTTATCTTTCTCCTTACAGTTAGTGTGCACATCCTCTACTAGTCTGTTTTTTCGTGTCTGGTCTTCTCACTCCTACCTCTGTTCTCATTATTTTTCACTTCTCTATACTGATTTCTTGAAATCACATTCATGGCCACTCTTGCAGGTTAATCATGTTATCTTTCAAGATTTTCCTGTTCTCTTCGGCTATCTTTCTCTCATTACTTTCATATCATCAGGAAAGAGTGATATGTTGGATTAAATTTTCTCTTAATAGATCACTTATGGATATGAGATACAACAGTGTTCAAGCACTAATCTTTAAGACACCCCGCGCGTCACCCCCGCCCACACCGGCCCCATTACCATACATAACCTTCAGCCTTCTATTCTTCAGGTATGCTTGTATTATTTGAGAACCTGTTGCTCCCGCCTGCTCTTCCTGTTTGTATACAAGCCTCCTGTATAGTATCGTTACGAGTGCTTTCTTTCCTTCTAGTTTTCCGTCACACTATTATATAAGTCTAGGTCCTCTAGGAGATGGTATTTGCCATCCCTAAACACGTGGTGCTTGACTCTAAGGTATATGTGCTCATTGCAATTCTTGTTTTTCGCTTAAGCAATATACTAATCAGCGAAACCGGTCTGTACTTCAGTGATTCCTGGTACCACACTGTTCCTCTGGCCCCTCGTAATATCCCAGGTGATATCCTGGCTGCTCCGGTTGTTGCCGCTGCATCTAATGTCCTCAGGAACTTATTCGCTTCTTTCTTTGTCGTTTTAATTTCCTCCAGTCTTTGTTAATCGCCCTTTCATTCCCCTCCTCTTGGTATCTCCCCTAATTCCTGTGTGTGTGTGTGTGTGTGTGTGTGTATGTACTCACCTATTTGTACTCACCTATTTGTGGTTGCAGGGGTCGATTCATAGCTCCTGGCCCCGCCTCTTCACTGATTGCTACTAGGTCCTCTCTCTCCCTGCTCCATGAGCTTTATTAAACCTCGTCTTAAAACTATGTATGGTTCCTGCCTCCACTACGTCACTTTCTAGGCTATTCCACTTCCTGACAACTCTATGACTGAAGAAATACTTCCTAACATCTCTTTGACTCATAGGAGTCTTCAACTTAAAACTGTGACCCCTTGTTTCTGTGTCCCATCTCTGGAACATCTTGTCTCTGTCCACCTTATCTATTCCTCTCAGTATTTTATATGTCGTTATCATGTCTTCCCTAACCCTCCTGTCCTCTAGTGTCGTCAGGCCGATTTCCCTTAACCTTTCTTCGTAGGACAATCCCCTTACCTCTGGGACTAGTCTTGTTGCAAACCTTTGCACTTTCTCTAATTTCTTGACGTGCTTGACCAGGTGTGGGTTCCAAACTGGTGCTGCATACTCCAATATCGGGCCTGACGTATATGGTGTACAGAGTCTTGAACGATTCCTTAGTGAGGTATTGGAACGCTATTCTTAGATGTGTGTGTTTGTGTTTGTGCTTGAGGTGGATGCTCTAGTATAAAAAGAAATATCATTTATGAAAACATACATTATTATTTATAAAATATTATTTACTTACAAGATGTCAAATTCTGATATTCTTTTATACAGAGAAAAGACACTACGTTCTGAACCTTGAGTAGCAGACGTACCTCAGAAGACATACATCACATCTGGCTGAAGACCCGGCATCACCCACCTCGCAAGGAATACCTTGCAGCATCCTTGTTGACCGAGGCAACTAGCCTACGCGTGGGTAGCCTTGATAAACCTCAAGCCTCCGCATTACTCCTCTTTATAACAACACTTAGCTAGCAGAATGCACCGTGTAACAACAGTATTCAGGAAAACATTTTGCAGGAGTCACCTTGTATACTTTGAAAAGTTTCGAGAGTTTCTATACTCTCTGAGCCCGGCCATGGGCCAGGCTCGTGGAACGCAGGGCGCAGCAGTCATATTTGAGGAGATGATATTTATTTATGAGACGCCGTCATTCAGTTATCCTGTGAAATACACTGTGACAGCAGTCTTGCCAGAGACGTCAACCAATAGATCGAACTTCGAGGTAAGTAAAATCTGTCGTTAAATCCCTGAAATGTTATGATTCATAAGACGTTGAGAAAGACGATTGTAACAGCAAAAACAATGAGCAGAAAACCTTCTTTCAAATTCATTTGAAAACTGTCATGAAAGTTGAAGATAAAAAACAGATGCAATGGGAGCTGCAACTGGGATTGAGAGAGAGAGAGAGAGAGAGAGAGAGAGAGAGAGAGAGAGAGAGAGAGAGAGAGAGAGAGAAAACTAGAAGCTGACGTTAAAGATACCACCAAACATAATGTACCAAGACAAGGCCATCAAAAGTCCAAAGAGAACATTACTTGATAAAGCTGTACACAGAACCGTGACTTGATAAAGCTCTACGCAGAACCATGAATTGATAAAGCTCTAAACAGAAAAAAAACATGATTTAATAAAGCTCTACACAGACCCATTACTTAATAAAGTTCCATATAGACAGAGCCATGATTTGTAAAAGCTCTTTACAGAGCGAAGCGAAAAGTGATAAAGCTCTACAAAGAACCATGACTTATTAAAGCCTTGCAAAGAACGAAACATGATAGTTTTACACAGAACAAAAAAAATGACTTGATAAAGCTCTGGATAGAGTTTTGTCAAATCATGGTTCGCTCATTGAGAACCATGACGTTATAAAGCTCTACACAGAGCGAAACGTTGTCACAGTATGTCCCTGAGTACAGTACAATCCCACTGTAAAAAAAAATCAGTGTCACTGTGGAATTGTGCCGCTGTGGAATTCAGTGCCACTGTGGAATTCAGTACCACTAGGGAAACACTTCAGTGCAACTAGGGAAAAACACTTCAGTGCCACTTAAGAATCACTGCAGTGTCACTGTGGCATCATTGAGCATCTGCATCAACAAGTTCTCTGTTATTACGAATATTTTCCCTCACATGAACATCCAATAGGCTCGCTCACACTCCAACAGCACCTTCAGTGCTGTTGGAGTGTGAGGGAGGTAACGTTCGTGAAGGGATTCCAGGGAAAAAACTGGTTGGCTGGACTCGAGTCCAGGAGGTGGGAAGCGCAAATGCCAGCACTTTAAAGGACGTTACAGTCCGGAGGGTCATCTGAACAGTGATGTTAGCACTCTTCCGGCAAGACAGTGACTGAATGAACCATGATAAATGCGTTTTTCCCTTTTTGGGACTCTCTGGTAAACAGACAATGTGTTTCTTTTTTTAACTGTCTATCCTAAGATGTACACAGAATAATATTTGCATACCGAACACCTTCAAGTGCCTTGCATTTTCTCTTCCATATAACTCTCTCTTTTTTTGTAATGCCTGGCTGTTATATAGCCTCTTCGTTTTATAATTCCTCTTTATTATATAAGATCTTTATTTGTTATATTACCTTATTGCAGATCTTGTATGTAATATGTTATATAACAAATAAAGATATGTAACCTTATTACATATCTTTATTTGTTATATAACATTATTACATATCCTCTTTATTGTGCCAAACCCATTTTGAAGTAAACCCTAATTGTTGCTAAGTTATTCTGTAATCCAAGATACACCATCACTTTAATGCATTGCTAAGTGATTTTTTTTTGTGTGTGTGTACTCACCTAGTTGTTGTTGCAGGGGTCTAGTCATAGCTCCTGGCCCCGCCTCTTCACTGGTCGCTACTGGGACACTCTCCCTACTCCATGAGCTTTATCATACCTCTTCTTAAAGCTATGAATGGATCCTGCCTCCACTACATCACTTCCCAAACTATTCCACTTCCCGACCACTCTGTGACTAAAGAAATACTTCCTAACATCCCTGTGATTCATCTGAGTCTTCAACTTCCAACTGTGTCCCCTTGTTGCTGTGTCCCATCTCTGGAACATTCTGTCTCTGTCAACCTTGTCAATTCCTCTCAGTATTTTATATGTCGTTATCATGTCCCCCCTATTTCTCCTGTCCTCCAGTGTCGTCAGGTCGATTTCCCTTAGCCTCTCCTCGTAGGACATACCCCTTAGCTCCGGGACTAGTCTTGTTGCAAACCTTTGCACTTTCCCTAGTTTCTTTACATGCTTGGCTAGGTGTGGGTTCCAAACTGGTGCTGCATACTCCAATATGGACCTAACGTACACAGTGTACAGGGTCCTGAACGATTCCTTATTAAGATGTCGGAATGCTGTTCTTAGGTTTGCTAGGCGCCCGTATGCTGCAGCTGTTATTTGGTTGATGTGCGCCTCAAGAGATGTGCCTGGTGTTATACTCACACCAAGATCTTTTTCCTTGAGTGAGGTTTGTAGCCTCTGTCCCCCTAGACTGTACTCCGTCTGCAGTCTTCTTTACCCTTCCCCAATCTTCATGACTTTGCACTTGGTGGGGTTGAACTCCAGGAGCCAATTGCTGGACCAGGCTTGCAGCCTGTCCAGATCCCTTTGTAGTTCTGCCTGGTCCTCTTCCGATTGAATTCTTCTCATCAACTTCACATCATCTGCAAACAGGGACACTTCGGAGTCTATTCCTTCCGTCATGTCGTTCACAAATACCAGAAACAGCACCGGTCCTAGGACTGACCCCTGTGGAACCCCACTAGTCACAGGCGCCCACTCTGACACCTCGTTACGTACTGTGACTCGCTGCTGTCCTCCTGACAGGTATTCCCTGATCCACTGGATCAGGGTGTGTGTGTGTGTGTGTGTGTGTGTGTGTGTGTGTGTGTGTGTGTGTGTGTGTGTGTGTGTGTGTGTGTGTGTGTACTTAAATGGTGTTTGCGAGGGTCGAGACTCAGCTTTTGTCCTCACCTCCTAGACGACTTTGATCGGCATCACTGATTTCTTGCATACCTGGAGGGCATTTGGGGGATCAACGCCCCCGCGGCCCGGTCCATGACCAGGCCTCCTGATGGATCAGGGCCTGATCAACGAGGCTGTTACTGCTGGCCGCACGTAGTCCAACGTACGAACCACAACCCGGCTGATCTGCCATTGACTTTAGGTATCTGTCCAGCTCCCTATTGAAAACAACCAGGGGTCTACTGGTAATTTCCCTTATGGCTGGTGGGAGGCTGTTGAACAGTCTTGGGTCCCGGACACTTATTGTGTTTTCTCTTAATGTACCAGTGGAGCCCCTACTTTTCACTGGGGGTATGTTGCATTGCCTGCCAAGTCTTTTGCTTTCGTAGGGAGTGATTTCTGTATGCAGATCAGGGACCAGTCCCTCCAGAATTTTCAAGGTGTAGATTATGATATATCTCTCTCGCCTGCGCTGCAGTGAGTACAAGTCAAGTGCTTCCAGGCGTTCCCAGTAGTTAAGGTGTTTGATGGAACTTATATGTGCAGTAAAGGTTCTCTGTACATTCTCTAGATCAGCAATTCCACCTGCCTTGAATGGGGATGTTAATGTACAGCAGTATTCCAGCCTAGAGAGAACAAGTGATTTAAAAAGGATCATCATTGGCTTGGCATCTCTTGTTCTCATTATCGATCCTATCAGTTTCCTCGCAGATGTGATAGCAGCATTGTTGTGGTCCTTGAAGGTCGAGATATTCGGACATTACCACTCCCGGGTCCTTCACATTACTTTTTCACTCTATTGTGTGATTACAAACTGTAATCACACAATAGAGCTATTATTTCCCCCAGTTTTCCATAACGGAGTAGTTGGAATTTGTCTTCACTGAACATCATATTGTTCTCCTTTGCCCATTGGAAAACTTGGTTTATATCTTTTTTGGAGATTTGCCGTGTCCTCAATGGATGACTCTGATGCAGATCCTAGTATCGTCTGCAAAGGGTGTTACGGTGCTATGGGTTACATCTCTGTCTATGTCTGGTATGAGAATGAGGAACAGGATAGGGGTGAGTACTTGTGTCTTGGGCCTTATTATATCTTCCCTTAAAGCTGTGTATTGTGTTTGTTTCCACCATTGTCTTAGCCACGCCATTCCACTTCTCAACCACCTCGAGATTAAAGAAATATTTTCCTACAATAATGTGATTAATCTGCTTTTTCAGCTCCCACTTGTGTCCCCTCGACTATGGTTGTCCCTCTCTGCCATATGAATTCGTCTGAAGATTTTGTATGGCATAATCATGCCTCTCCGTATCGTTCTTTAAGCCAGAATCATCAGGTTCAGTTTCTTCAACCTCTCCTTACAGTGCATTCCTCACCACCTTGGAATTAATCTAGTTACTAACCTTTGGTTTTTTTGAGCGTCTGTGCGTGCTTGTCTAGGTGTGGGCTCCATGTTGGGGCCTTCTGATATTTGAATCTTCTCTTCACCCATGTTGTATTCCGTGTACGGTGTGCACTCACCTTCTCCAAATCGCGAATGGAGGGATGTCCTTAAGGAGAACACTACCATGGTAACACATCTTTGGGTATAAAAGCTGTTTCTCTCTCTCTCTCTCTCTCTCTCTCTCTCTCTCTCTCTCTCTCTCTCTCTCTCTCTCTCTCTCTCTCTCTCTCTCGTTTTCTATCTTTCTCCTACCCTCTTTATCTCTCTACCTTCCCCACATTTTCCTTTTATCTCACCTAACATATCCGGCCACATACTAGCCTGAGCAACAGTTTGAGATTTAACCAACTTGGGACAGAGAGCAAAAACATTTTTCTTAGGACTTCGGGGTTAATCTTGTTTATGGCCCGGTAAAGCTGTCTCCAAGACGGCCCAAGTAAAGTCTTGGACATCCTCAAGATTACCCCCTAACAGGGTACCGGCCACACTAGGATGTTGAGGATACAAAGAGTCCTCTATCTGCGTGGCCTGCGTTTGAGTGAGAGATACATTGCGGGTGTTTGTCACATGATAACCAGATAACTGATTTAGCTGGCCTACCCCTGCCAAGTTTTTACACCCCGTTCACCAGGCAAAAACATCATCACTACACAGCCACGACCCCCAAGACTGTTATCTAATTGTCAAGTAATGGTTAACTTGATGGTGACCCTCTTACCTCTATCACTGCACCACAATATACAGAACACGAGGACATTAGACTAATTTTCATATACAGAACCCCGTTTCGATAACTATGAACTATCAATATTTCGCAATATTTTCCAGGTGTTTTGACCTATTTTGAAGCAATTTTGGGGGAAATTCTAATATGTCCACAAAAATTAGGATGGAAAAAAAACTTGTTTTTATTGCACAGTTCAACGTTGCAGAGCGGTTTCAAAATTTACTACCAATTTCTACTCAATGTAACAATCGATTCAGATATTTAAATGAATACTGTAGCAAAAATTTCAACTTCGTCATAAAACTCCTCAGACTCTGAAACCTCGAGTTAGACAACAGTAACAAATTTTCTCGTAAATTTTAGTGGAAATATTCAAATCTTTTAAAATGATTGAAAAGGATAAAAACACGTGAAAAATATTGCGAAATATCAACATAGTGCATAGTTACTGAAACAAGGATTTGTATGTGACTGAAACACACACGAGAGAAGAGTTTACCCTCATGAATAACAGACGCTAACATTCAAACATTGTAGAAACTACTGCAATCCATACCATAAAAAAAATTATAGAAAACTTTTTTTTATTAATATCCTTCGTGCCAAATATTAAAAATTACATATATATATATATATATATATATATATATATATATATATATATATATATACGTATATGTGTGTGTATGTGTTTGTGTGTTTGCAAACTCAAGATAACTCGTAATGAACGACTGTCACTGAATGAACAGAAGAATGGATGGGGATTCGAACCGTGGTCCATGCGTATGGCAGACCCAACGTTGTAGCCACTCAGCTACATAGCTTACAAGAGGACAATTTTGCAATCAGAACTTCTGTGACATGATGCTGTTTGTAAAAAACATCCTATTGTAAGCTCTGAGGCTAACAATAGTATGCCTACAATAATGTGAAAATAAATGTAGCAATTTAATTTAACCTAATCCAATATATTTTATATAAGTTTACAATAATTTAATAATAAACACGATGAAATATATTTTTTTCGTTAAGTTCAGAATGATTTTTGCAAAATTATTGCATACACAAATTTTAGCTTGCCTTATTCGGCAAGAAGAGCGTTGCTATTTAAGCCAAAATAGCCAAAATAGCTAATATATATATATATATATATATATATATATATATATATATATATATATATATATATATATATATATATATATATTTTTATATATATAATATTAGTGGAAAATGTTGAGTTTCGGTCACACCCGCAAGATAGGCTCTCGATCCAAGGAAATTGATTCATCCTCCCTTGGATCGAAGCTGATTGCCTTTTATTCCCCAGGCACTGCATGACCCCTGCCGGTTTAGTGCTTCCGATTATTTAAAATTAAAATATATTAATTCACATTCAAAGTTATTTGCCTCTTCTAGGCTCTTGATCCAAGGAAGTTGCGCTACCCTTTCCTTGTGACAACAGACATCAGGAGTGTTCAACACCACTAACAGAAAACAGGAGGGTTCATTAGCCATTAATAGACAACAGAAGGGTTCAGTAGCCCTAACAGACAACAGGAGGGCTCAGTAGCAATTAACAGACAACAAGAAAGTTCAGTAGCTCTAACAGACAACAGGAAGGTTCAGTAGCCATTAACAGACAACAGGAAACTTCAGTAGCTCTAACAGACAACAGGAAGGTTCAGTAGCCCTAACAGACAACAGGAAGGTTCAGTAGCCATTAACAGACAACAGGAAAGTTCAGTAGCTCTAACAGACAACAGGAAGGTTCAGTGGGCACTAAAACCACAAGGCGGATCAGTAGCTCTTGAAGAAAAGAAACGGAGGGTCAGAACCTACTGTAAGTCACCTGGAGGTTTAAATACCTTTAAGAAATAAAAGAAGGGCTCGTGCCTTCTAAACAAGTAGTATGATAGTTTAATGCTGAATAGCAATCATTTCAAAGAATCCAAGATGCTGGTTACTGAACAAGATTTTATTGTGACGATGTTTCGCCCTTTGTAGATCTGTCATGTTTACTCAGTGAACATATTTATCCAGTCATGTTATATTCTGTGTATAGCTTTATCAATTGATGTTTCCCTCTCGGAAAAGCTTGATAAACCTCTACACGGACGAAACGTCGGTGTTTTCAACACCATTTCTCGGCTGTACTACATTTCTATCCCACCACCATGAACCACCCAAAGCCAACATGTGAGGCCTTCAGAACTCCCTAATAACAAGGAGGAAGACTCGGTAGGAGGCTTCAACACCATTAAGAGAGAGGATTCAGGAGATGAAGTCAGCAAACAAGCGGACTGCAGATAGAAGCGGCAAAAGAAATACGAGCGGTTCAGGCAGCACGAAGGAAGACGCACTGCTATTACCCCCAGTGAAGGAAATGGGAGATCCCAACAGGGAGAACGGCTTCAGGGATCAGGAACAAAGATTCAGGGCTACACGAATTTCAGGGCAAAAGATTTCACTCCTTGAAATAAGAAAATATCAATTATTATGAGAGGATGGGGAGGGGGAAAAGATAACATTAACGTTGTTTATGGGAGAGTAAAAAGTATGGCGAGGAAAGTAATTATTATGATTATTATTAGTAATATTAGAGATAAAAAGAAGAAAACTATGTTTACCATCATTCATTCAATAGCTGCTTTGGCAGAAGTGCGTGGCCATCACGAATGCAATGACCCTCCGGAGCGCAATATCCCCAGGTTACCTTACAAAACATAATCTTATGAAAAATTGGTCTATGAAAGATTCTTATGAAAGATTATCCTATGAAAAGACTGTCTAACGCGTGGAAGATTATCTTGTGAAAGATTAAAATGGATTATCTTACAAACTTTATTATATATTTAAAAAATGCATAGAGTGAGGCTAGGCACTAGGACAGTGTGCTGAGCTGGGAGCTAGGATGGTGAGTGTGTTGAGCTGGGAGCTAGGATGGTGAGTGTTGAGCTGGGAGCTAGGATAGTGAGTGCGTTGAGCTGGGAGCTAGGATGGTGAGTGTTGAGCTGGGAGCTAGGATAGTGAGTGCGTTGAGATGAGAGCTAGGACAGTGAGTGCGTTGAGATGAGAGCTAGGACAGTGAGTGCGTTGAGCTGGGACAACAGGAAAGAGGTTAAGTCTTGGGAACCACTTAAGCCCATACACGATAAACAGCGAAAATCAGGAGGAATATCAGTGCCACACAAACACACCAGTAAACTGAACTACAAAAAAGGCGGGGCCCAAAAGCTATGGTTCAGCCTCCAAAGACACAACCAAGTGCGCAATCACTAGAAAAGTGGAGGCAATTTCGGTAAGTGGTAAACTACTGGATAATGCGAAAGATATTTTGAACGTACGGAAGACAAGAACAATGATGAGATGAAAAAAAATATATCATTGTTATCATGGTGATCGACGGGATGTCACAGGTATCAGCACTTAGGGAAGGATCACTAGTGGGATGTCACCGGGATAAGTGCTTTAAGCAAGGCACTTTTTGGACCACAGTGATTTCTCAGCTGGATCACAGCTAGACCTCAGATGGACCACAAGACATCAGCTGGATCACAGTAACACTTCAGCTGGACCACAGTAACACTTCAGCTGGACCACAGTAACGTCATTAAGGTTTCCGTTTGACCGCAATCACAACCAACGTCTCCAGTTCCACTGACTGGCCATTATCCTCAGGCAACATCATGTCCAGACCCACTGACTGGACACTACCCTCAGGCAACATCATGTCCAGTCCCACTGACTGGACACTACCCTCAGGCAACATCATGTCCAGACCCACTGACTGGACACTACCCAAAGGCAACAATACGTCCAGTCCCACTGACTGACCACCAAGGATTTCCAAATGTAACACGGGATATAAATGATGCTTGCGCAGGACAGCCATCACAGCCTGCCACGCAGGCCACCACTACCCACGTCAGGCCTAACACCACAGTGTAGAAAAAATACCATAACTAATGAATAATATCTCTAAAAAGCAAAACCTTATATTCACGCCAACTAACGCTAGAAAATAATTTTCTTAGACACGATGAAAAAAAAGTTTTAGAATTAAACAAAATTGGGTGCTATAAGCAAGAGATATTTCCACTTTACTATAAACCTCCATAAGAAGAATTAAATATAAAGTTACTGAGCTGTGAGGTAAACAATTTCATAACAGACGGTAATATAGCTGTAAATTACAAGAACTGTATATATATATATACAAAAAAAAAAAGCTTTCACAAATCTCACACAAAGCAAAAATTGTGGTATATGCAGAGAAAGTTCCCGTGTTGCACTGATGACAGTAGACATACAACTTGGGAAGGTCGTGAGAAGTGGCTTTGCAGTGAAGGTTAGCAGCTTGAACAAAGATAACCCATTTACTTATAGTCATTCTCCAAGAAAAAAAATAATTTCTAGGCCTGCTTCTTATCTACATGGAACGGGGGGGGAGGGAGAAAGATATTCAAAACACAAATGAGAAAAAAGAAACAAACCACCGAGTTCAAGAACAGACAACCGAACAGATCAGCGACAGTGAAAAGTAAAAACAGAATGCTACCATAAACAGACAAGAGGCAGTGGAAAACTAAACTTTTATGAAGATCACGTAAGAAAAATTTAGCGGAACAATAACACAAGAGGAGGAAATGAAATGGAAGCTAGAAATTGATGTAGATCAAAGAGAAACCCAGAGGAATATGCAAATATGGATTTAGATACACAAATAACCCTCACGTAATAGAGAGGAAGAACTTTGACCATTTACAAAGTCACAGTGTGACTTTGTAAATGGTCAAAGTCAGACCGAAACGTCGTCGTAAGCTCCTCTTCCATACGTGCGGGTTATTTGTGTATTGTTCCAGTAACGATATTGTGCTTTTTTGTTCTTTATGGATTTAGACGCTATCATCAACACCCCAAAAAAATTCAGGAATATGTAAGGAACAGGAGAGGATGACTGTGGGTGAGGTCGAAGTCTCTCGCCCGGAGACGTGTAAAGACTCACTCGAGGAAAAACAAGAGAAAATTAATATTTCCAATGAAAATCATTTTTAGTCGTGGTAATAAACGAAGACCAAAAAAAAAAGAGAAACTTGAAATAAGAGAAACTTAACCGATTTATGAAGAATAGTAAGTCATAATACCGTGGCTGGAACGCTACATGAATAACCAGCACGTAGGAGACTGAAACTTGTGACGACGTTTCGGTCCGACTTGGACCCTTAACTGAATGATTAAAATCGTCAAATGATGTTTTGAATAAAAGTGAGAATAAAAGCCTGGTAATTATAATCATATAAAAGCCTTCAACAGCAGAGTAATCCACTCAACTGATAAGGAAGAGTGACAGCTGTCTCGAAAATTTTGACAATCCTTCGCCAAATATCCTTTTCGGAAACTTCAACTCATCAAATGTAAGGTGGAAGTGGAGCACTTTAGCACTGCGAAAAGTATGCCTTGAACCAACAGATATTTAACATATATATCTGTTGGTTCAAATGAAAAATACGCCCACTTTATAAATTATATACACCTGACGTTAACAAATCCTTCAGATGCTGAGAGGAAAATAGACAACTTGCTCAGGCGCTCTTTTCCGAAATGCGATATTTATAAAGAAATGTAAAATACCATTAGGAAGAGTACTAGGTTGTCCTTGAGAGAATGCTTAGACTCAGCAAGATCTCAGTAGCACCATAACAAGACCTAAAGCCTCAGATAAACAACAGCAAGATCTCAACTGCACCACAGCCGAATAGGTAAAACTGGTCAATTAGCACCTTATTATAACAATCGCAATTTAATTTAGCCTAATCCAACTATATATATTTTAGATAAGTTTACAATATTTTAATAATAAACAAACATAATTAAATATATTTTTTTTCGTTAGGTTCAGAATGATTTTTGCGAAATTATTGAATACACAAATTTTCGCTTGCTTTATTCGGCAAGAAGAGCGTTGCTATTTAATCCAAAATAGCAAGTTTTACCTATTCGGCACGAATATATATATATATATATATATATATATATATATATATATATATATATATATATATATATATATATATGCATATATATATATACATTGTTACTAGGCGTATACATTTTTTGCAATAATATTTAGAGTACAAAGCTGTCACACTTTAATTAAAAACCTCAGTCGGTTTATCACATAAATTATGCAGGCGGGAAAAACACATTATGAAATAATTGTTCACTCAGCCACACCAGTTATATGAGTCTACCGTGAGAGGTGTAACATGAGAAGTGTAACATGAGAGGTGTAACATGAGGTGTAACATGAGAGGTGTAACATGAGAGGTGTAACATGAGAGGTGTAACATGAGAGGTGTAACATGAGAGGTGTAACATGAGAAGTGTAACATGAGAGGTATAACATGAGAGGTGTAACATGAGAGGTGTAACATGAGAGGTGTAACATGAGAGGTATAACATGAGAGGTGTAACATGAGAAGTGTAACATGAGAGGTATAACATGAGAGGTGTAACATGAGAGGTGTAACATGAGAGGTGTAACATGAGAGGTATAACATGAGAGGTGTAACATGAGAGGTGTAACATGAGAGGTGTAACATGAGAGGTATAACATGAGAGGTATAACATGAGGGTATAACATGAGAGGTATAACATGAGAGG
Organism: Cherax destructor; assembly: GCA_009830355.1. NCBI lineage: Eukaryota > Metazoa > Arthropoda > Malacostraca > Decapoda > Parastacidae > Cherax > Cherax destructor. The sequence continues at coordinate 321,800 of WNWK01000534.1, forward strand.
TGTAACATGAGAGGTATAACATGAGAGGTATAACATGAGAGGTATAACATGAGAGGTATAACATGAGAGGTGTAACATGAGAGGTGTAACATGAGAGGTGTAACATGAGAGGTATAACATGAGAGGTATAACATGAGAAGTGTAACATAAGAGGTATAACATGAGAGGTGTAACATGAGAGGTGTAACATGAGAAGTGTAACATGAGAGGTATAACATGAGAGGTATAACATGAGAGGTGTAACATGAGAGGTGTAACATGAGAGGTATAACATGAGAGGTATAACATGAGAGGTATAACATGAGAGGTATAACATGAGAGGTGTAACATGAGAGGTATAACATGAGAGGTATAACATGAGAGGTATAACATGAGAGGTATAACATGAGAGGTGTAACATGAGAGGTGTAACATGAGAGGTGTAACATGAGAGGTATAACATGAGAGGTATAACATGAGAGGTATAACATGAGAGGTGTAACATGAGAGGTGTAACATGAGAGGTGTAACATGAGAGGTGTAACATGAAAGGTGTAACATGAGAGGTATAACATGAGAGGTATAACATGAGAGGTGTAACATGAGGTGTAACATGAGATGTAACATGAGAGGTGTAACATGAGAGGTGTAACATGAGAGGTGTAACATGAGAGGTGTAACGTGAGAGGACTAACATGAGACGCATAACATTAATTGCATAACATTAGACGCATAACATTAGACGCATAACATTAGACGCATAACATTAGACGCATAACAGACGCATAACATGAAGTATAACATGAAAGATTTGACGCAGACTGGGCATTGATTTGTAAGAAAAGTGCAACACTCCTTCCACCGCTTCTGACATACCATAGTGCCACAGGTCACAGCATAAAAAGAGAACTCTCAGCATAAAGAGTGCCAGAGCTCTCAGCATAAAGTGCCAGAGCTCTCGGCATAAAGTGTCAGAGCTCTCAGCATAAAGAATGCCAGAGCTCTCAGCATAAAGAGTGCCAGAGCTCTCAGCATAAAGTGCCAGAGCTCTCAGCATAAAGAGTGCCAGATCTCACAGCATAAAGAGTGTCAGATCTCACAGCATAGAGTGCCAGATCTCACAGCATAGTGCCAGATCTCACAGCATAAAGAGTGCCAAATCTCACAACGTAAAGAGAGAGCCCACAGCGGTCGGCACACACACCCACCTTTCCAGTAGGTGAAGGGCTCTTGATCCAAGGAACTGGATATACCCTGGATCAAATCTGACTACCTCAAATTTCCCCAGGCACTGGGTGGCCCCCTACGGTCTTAAAGCTTCCCTTATAACAGTATAATAATATAAATATCGATGTTTATTATTTTTCTGCTAACCTCTATATTTTTAGTCACAATGATAATAATAACTATGATTCATTATTATTGTTATAATAAAGTGGAAGCGATAAATCCGTATTGGTCATACAGTGCCTGGTGAAGGGCTCTTGATCCGAGGAATTGTAGTTATCCTTCACTTCCTCGGATCAAATCTGATTGCCCCCTATTCACCTGCTGGTTTAATGCTTCCCAGTGAATATAATTATGATAATATAATAATAATAATCTTAAAGATTAATCTTATTTAAAATTAAATAATAATAAAGCAATAATAAAAATATAATTTTATCGACACGGTTGCTATTTGCCGATGATGAAATGTTTTTATGAGACAGAAAAATAAGTTATAAACTGTGGAGGAATTTGGAAGGCTGTGTAGAAGATGGAAGGTGACAATTTACAGAGAAGCGTGAGGTGATGAAACAAGGAAGAAAAGTTAGGAGATGGAGATTAAAAGAAAGAAACAGATAAGTCTAAGGGAGTTGAAATGGACAGTAGAAAGGGAAAGAAAGATAGCGGGAGCTTTAAAGAATCTGGGTTATATATATATATATATATATATATATATATATATATATATATATATATATATATATATATATATATATATATATATATATATATATATATATATATATATATATATATATATATATATATATATATATTATATATACGGGCTCTGGTGGTCTGGTGGCTAAAGCTCTCGCTTCACACGGCGAGGGCCTGGGTTCGATTCCCAGCCAGGGCAGAAACATTGGGCGTGTTTCTTTACACCTGTTGTCTATGTTCCCCATCAGTAAAATGGGTACCTGGGTGTTAGTCGACTGGTGTGAGTCGCATCCTAGGACACTGACCTAATCTGCCCGAAATGCTCAGCATAACAAGGGACTTTCTATAAGTAGTATGTCACTGATGTCAGCTAGGACTGTATACCATGTACATGTACTTGTAGTAAATAAAGATATTATTATTATTATTATTATTATTATTATTATATATATATATATATATATATATATATATATATATATATATATATATATATATATATATATATCAATGGAGGAAAAAAAGATAAATAATTGCAGAGAGGAAGTTTATGGAGACGTTTCGTACCTTTATATGGCTGCTTCAGTCAGTGAAGAAGCCATATCAACAGAGAGCCTGTTCCACAGGTGAAATGTCTCGAAACGTCTCTTCAACTGTTTCATACTTTTCCACCTGTCGACTTAGCGCCATTTGTCTACAAGACAATGAATGCAGAAACAGAAATGTATCATAGTGGTACTCTTGTGTTGGGTTGGTGTGAAGAATAACCTTATAACAAGGAAGAGAAGAGGTGGTACCCTTTTGTCTCAGGTCAAATATTTTATACATTCGTTCATAATTATTTTGCTACGCTGTTTTGTCCTCTGTCTTCTACTTTTCTTTGAGTCTGTTATGCCCTGCTGTGGCCTACCTGCAGCCCTGGTTAAACACACTACCTTTCTGTATTTTGCTTGTATTATCAAATATCTGGTAAAAAAAAAATATTGCACTGCACGTTATGTCAACTGCAGCATTTTTACAATCGGCTGAGTTGACTTGGCCATCTCCATACATGCACCAGCTTCAAGCATATGTATCGTCTCTAATTTTTGTTTTAAATAGGCATCGTTTCCCACTTTTTGGCACCTCATGCATTTCTAGTATTCCTCTTGGGTCTTCAGAGACGAGAAGGTGTGGTGGAAAGATTGAAAATCACTTAATAAACACGAGAGTATGGTTTGGGATGGCATCTAGAAGTGTGCGTGGCTGTTCATACCAAGGAGTGAAGTTAGGCGTTTTTCCTAAGCTTAACAATGGCGCCGCCCTGGCCTCGCTTTCGAGCTGGATTTTGCTCGAACAGAAAATTTATACTTATTTTCCCCAAATTTTACGTCGCGATCGCGTGATCACTTTCTAGTGTACTTGTCCCAGGAAACTGTTCAGCTTTGGTCGGGGCGACCAAAGCTGAACATCCTACTCTTCCAATGATCTATCCAGTCCCTCCTCTTCCAGAATATTGGATAAGAAAAATTTAGCACTGTGATCACTTGCATCAAGTGGTAATTCGCAGTCAGTTTCGCCCAAGTTTGATTCATTTAACCTGAACGTCAGATCTTGCCAGCTCATCCCTGCCTCTCAGCCTTGCAGTTTTTCCTCTCGTGTTGAGTCATAAACTTTACCATTGCTTCTTCCATCACCTGTGCTCTCCAAATGTTCTGCCCATCATGCGCGACCCAGTATCCCAAGTAAATATCGTTGCGAATAAAATCCCCTATAACTTGAATTTCTTTTCCTATCGTTCTGTGCGCTGTTGTTTCCAGATTTTTTTGCTGTTGCCCTCATGTTGTACTCATACTCAATCCTCGGCCTCCTGTTGTTCAATTGGGAGTTGTATATCACGGCTATTTGTATCTTGGGTCCATCGCTTCATAATATTCTTGCTACGTAGTCTTGAAAATTCTCAGTAATTACGTATTTATCACCTAGAATCTCCACTTCTTCATCATTACACTTCTCTTCCCCTTTCATGTACTCTCAATAGGAAACATCTTGGGTAAACCTGCATTTATTAAATATCAAAAAGAGTTTCCTTTGTGATGGACACAATGTCAGGTTCTTCCTTTGATATATTGTACTGTAGTTCACTGCTTTTGCTAGTGACACTTATGTTTATGTACCAAACACTGATCCTGCTGTCTCTCAATGTTAGTTTTGTTTGCCTATTTGCATCTGTTTGAGTGAGTGTGGGTCTTCCGGCATGGAACGGAGTGGTGCACGGTAGAGAGTGTTCGCCAGGACGGTTGAATATATTATATAGTTCTCTACCACCACGTCTACAACTGGAGGCTTTTCTATTTTCCTTTTACCATCGCGCCTTCAACTACCTTCTTTCTGCCCTCTCTCTCTCTCTCTCTCTCTCTCTCTCTCTCTCTCACACTCTCTCTCTCTCTCTCGCTTTCTTCCGCATGATGAATACTGTATCAAGCTTGTGAGTCCCTCACAGCTTTGCTGTTGTCTTCTCTCTCTGCTTTCGTAATCGAGGTTTAGGGAAGACTTCTCTTTTCCGTATACTTCAATCCTTTTCACCCCTTCCTGCTCTTCCACGCCGAAATCAACACGATTCTCTCTCTCTCTCTCTCTCTCTCTCTCTCTCTCTCTCTCTCTCTCTCTCTCTCTCTCTCTCTCTCTCTCTCCCCTATTTCCCGCTTTTGCTATTTTATATACACAAGTAACATTCATTGCATTTTTCATTCACATGATAGTAAAAATATTGAGCGAAAACAATAAACTAAAGCAATGTATAACTGAATAAATGAGCATTTAGATACAGTTATTAAGACACAATACAGATTAGCAGAATTAATAAAGGTATATCTTCATGTATAAACGATAAAGTGGTAGGAGAAATGCGATATTCCAACAGCCTCAAGGAAAAATCTGTTTTCTTGAGGTCTTTTTCTCTCTTAGGTTAATAATGCATTTAAATTACGGGGAACACCTTAAATTCTTAATTATGGACCTAATGGAGTGGAGGAGAGAGAGATACGTGATAATATGTAACTGGAAAGTACTTGAGGGTCTTGTCCCAAATCTGTACACCGCCATAACAATTTAATGGAGTGAGAGGTGTGGGAGGAAGTGCAAAATAAACCCAGTGAAAAGCAGGAGGCGCGGTGGGCAAAATAAGAGAACACTGTATCAACATCCATAGCCCAAGAGTATCTTAACAGAAGATATCAGGAACATTGATGGGACATGTGTAGAAGTCTTCAAAAGGTAACTAGATAAGTATCATTATCGGGAACCGGATCAACCAGGCTGTGATGGATATGAGAGCCAGCTGGCCGACAGCAGCAACAGCCCCACACTTGCACCTAAAGGACCCGGTTTGTTTATTTAAAAAAAAAAGTAGGAGAGAACGACAGAAAGCAGACCCCAAAACAATCAGAAGGAATGATGGGCCATGAATGACAACAAATCAGCTGATAAACTGAGAAAGAAATGCAGGGAGTGAGATGAGCAGCTCGTTGGGTGTCACCAGAGAGAGAGAGAGAGAGAGAGAGAGAGAGAGAGAGGAGAGAGAGAGAGAGAGAGAGAGAGAGAGAGAGAGAGAGAGAGGTGAGTGAGACGATCCACCAACACATGTAAGAGGAACACGACCAGAATGAAGTACTCACTCTCCTCTACAAAGTCTCTCATAATACTGAAAGATTCCACTGACGGGTAATGTTGACAGAATTATAACAGACGCTAATGACAGATTCAGCTGAGAGACGGATTTGTAACACAGAATGACAGACACTGTTGACAGATTCTATATACTCATGATACTCAAGGAAATTAAGACCTGGTCAAGGACTGGACAGCGGGGGGCGTTGACCCCCGGAACGATCGTAGACAACGTGTAATTAATAAATAAGCTACATACATCCACAGTGTGCTACTACTTGGGTAGTTTCAAATTTAGGTTGGATAAATTCATGAGTGAGAGGGGTTGGTTTTGAGTGGGACTCGCACATGAGTAAATAGAATTTTTTTTTTCCAACAAGTCGGTCGTCTCCCACCGAGGCAGGGTGACCCAAAAGGAAAGAAAATCCCCAAAAAGAAAATACTTTCATCATCATTCAACACTTTCACCACACTCATACATAATCACTGTCTTTGCAGAGGAGCTCAGATACGACAGCTGAGAATAGTCCCTCCCAGGTGTCACTATCTCAGACCCCTCCTTTAAAGTGCAGGCATTGTACTTCCCATTTCCAGGACTCAAGTCCAACTAAATCAATTAACAATTATCAAAGCTTATTTCTTAGGTAGCATTGAAAATTGAGTTGAGCAAATATTCTGTTAGTGGGATGGATTGTGAAGGACCTGCCTAGTATGGGCCAACAGGCCTGCTGCAGTGTTCCTCCTTTCTTATGTTCTTATGTACTCTGGTCATGTCATATTGTCGTTTCCTGTTAAGATGTGTACAGTCGTTTCTTGGTTGTCATATCACACTTTTTTTTTTTTGGTTGTCATTTCACAATGTTGTTTCTGGTTAGTCATGTTACATTGCTGTTTATTGATAGTCATGTCACACTGTTGCTTCTTGATAGTCATGTTACACTGTTGCTTCTTGATAGTCATGTCACACTGTTGCTTCTTGATAGTCATGTTACACTGTTGCTTCTTGATAGTCATGTTACACTGTTGCTTCTTGATAGTCATGTCACACTGTTGCTTCTTGATAGTCATGTTACACTGTTGCTTCTTGATAGTCATGTTACACTGTTGCTTCTTGATAGTCATGTCACACTTGTTTCTTGATAGTCATGTCACACTGTTGTTTCTTGTTTAATCCTTCTCAGTCCTGGTTCTAATTCCATGTTATCTCAAAACATAAACCCAATTCTAGAATCTTCTACTGGTTCTTCATATTAATACTGGTATTTCTAATATTATATAAAGCAAATAAGTATATACCCAGCAGTAAGGGCCATATAATTCATATCAGAATATCATTTCTAGTCTTTTAAGTTTTATTTCTAGCCTTTAGACGCAATTCTTAGTCTTTTAGACTCAATAATCCATGAAGGCGCTAGGGTACTTATCTCTAGCTATATAGTTCCGAATAGGTAAAATTGGTCAATTAGCAAGAACTCATTTAAAATTAAGCCCTTTCTAGAATTTTTTCTTATACGTTTAAAGATTAAGTAAGTTTATTCAGGTATACACAAATACATTTACATACATTATCATACATAGCAGCATATGTGTAGAGAACCTATTAATTAATAATTTTGTACCAACAAAACCTTAGAAAATTTAACCTAACCTCTAACCTTGTTATACCAAGCACAATATAATTTAGCCTAATCCAACTAAATATATTTTAGATAAGTTTACAGTAATTTAATATTAAACAAACACAACGAATTTTTTTTTTTCGTTAGGTTCAGAATGATTTTTGTAAAATTATTGCATACACAAATTTCCTCTTGCCTTATTCGGAAAGAAGAGCGTTGCTATTTAAGCCAAAATCGCAAGTTTTACCTATTCGGCACGACATATATATATACGGTAGCCGCCTCCGCTGCTGAGCTGAGCGCAGCAATCCAAGTCTCTCTTCATCAGCTGTTTTTTTAAATAAGTTTATTTACGTACAGTTATACATTGTAATGTAACTTTAATGCCTGTGAAGGTTTCTTGACTCAGAGAACTGAAGTGCATCTTTCTTCCTAGAATACAAAATCTGTTGGCTTCCCATTCCCTACCGCTTTACTCTTTAGAGTTCTCCCTTAATATAGACAATAATAACTCTCTTCTGCACTGGCGGAGAATGTGTGTGTGTGTGTGTGTGTTAAAATAGTACACTGTGAAAAATTAACTTAATGTCGTGTTTCCTGATCGGTCGTAATCTAACTCGGATTAACCTGAATTTAGTTAGTAATATTTAACGTCATTGAAATGTATTAATGTCGTGATGTTGATAGTGATTTGCGAGTTTTCACTCGACTTGTTTGGCGAAACGTTCGTTGCTTCATAAGCTAAGATAACAGGTTTTGCCTAAAAAGCACGACATGACTGAGAGACATGCGCCTCCCAGTGTATTTACACTAATGTGCACCTCTCGGTATTTTTTTTTTTCAACAAGTCGGGGGTCTCCCACCGAGGCAGGGTGACCCAAAAAGAAAGAAAATCCCCAAAAAGAAAATACTTTCATCATCATTCAACACTGTCACCACACTCATACATAATCACTGTCTTTGCAGAGGCGCTCAGATACGACAGCTGAGAATAGTCCCTCCCAGCTGTCACTATCTCAGACCCCTCCTTTAAAGTGCAGGCATTGTACTTCCCATTTCCAGGACTCAAGTCCAACTAAATCAATTAACTGGTTTCCCTGAATCCCTTCACAAAATGTTACCCTGCTCACACTCCAACAGATCGTCATGTCCCAAAAACCATTCGTCTCCATTCACTCCTATCTAACACGCTCACACATGCTTGCTGGAAGTCCAAACCCCTCGCCCACAAAACCTCCTTTACCCCCTCCCTCCAACCTTTTCTAGGACGACCCCTACCCGGCCTTCCTTACCCTACAGATTTATACGCTCTCCAAGTCATTCTATTTTGATCCATTCTCTCTAAATGACCAAACCACCTCAACAACCCCTCTTCAGCCCTCTGACAAATACTTTTAGTAACTCCACACCTTCTCCTAATTTTCACATTCCGAATTTTCTGCATAATATTTACACCACACATTGCCCTTAGACAGGACATCTCCACTGCCTCCAACCTCCTCCTCGCTGCAGCATTTGCAATCCATGCTTCACACCCATATAAGAGTGTTGGTACCACTATACTTTCGTGCATTCCCTTCTTTGCCTCCATGGATAACGTTTTTTGTCTCCACAGATACCTCAACGCACCACTCACCTTTTTTTCCTTCATCAATTCTATGCTTAACCTCATCCTTCATAAACCCATCCGCTGACACGTCAACTCCCAAATATCTGAAAACATTTACTTCTTCCATAATCCCTTTCTCCAATGTGATATCCAATTTTTGTTTATTTAAATCGTTTGATACCTTTATCACCTTACTCTTATCTGTGTTCACTTTCAACTTTCTACCTTTACACACTCTCCCAAACTCGTCCACTAACCTTTGCAACTTTTCTTTAGAATCTCCCATAAGCACAGTATCATCAGCAAAAAGTAACTGTGTCAACTCCCATTTTGCATTTCATTCCCCATAATTTAATCCCACCCCTCTCCCCAACACCCTAGCATTTACTTCTTTTAAGACCCCATCTATAAATATATTAAACAACCATGGTGACATTACACATCCCTGTCTAAGACCTACTTTTACCGGGAAGTAATCTCCCTCTCTCCTACACACCCTAACCTGAGCCTCACTATCCTCATAAAAACTCTTTACAGCCTTCAGTAACTTACTACCTATTCCATACACTTGCAACATTTGCCACATTGCTCCCCTATCCACTCTATCATATGCCTTTTCTAAATCCATAAATGCAATGAAAACTTCTCTACCTTTATCTAAATACTATTCACATATATGCTTCACTGTAAACACTTGATATACACATCCCCTACCCACTCTAAAGCCTCCTTGCTCATCTGCAATCCTACTCTCTGTCTTACCTCTATATCTTTCAATAATAACCCTGCCATACACTTTACCTGGTATACTCAGTAAACTTATTCCCCTATAATTTTTAAACTCTCTTTTATCCCCCTTCCCTTTATATAAAGGAACTATACATGTTCTCTGCCAATCCCTAGGTACGTTCCCCTCTTTCATACATTTATTAAACAAAAATACCAACCACTCCAGCACTATATCCCCCCCTGCTTTTAACATTTCTGTCATGATCCCGTCAGTTCCAGCTGCTTTACCCCCTTTCATTCTACGTAATGCCTCATGCACCTCCCCCACACTCACATCCTGCTCTTCTTAACTCCTAAACGATGTTGTACCTCCCTGGCCAGTACATGAAATTACCGCCTCCTTTTTCATCGACATTTAAAAGTTCCTCAAAATATTCCCGCCATCTACCCAATACCTCCAGCTCTCCATCTACTAACTTCCCTACTCTGTTTTTAACTGACAAATCCATTCGTTCCCTAGGCTTTCTTACCTTGTTTGTCTCACTCCAAAAAATTTTCTTGTTTTCAGCAAAATTTCTTGACAGAGCCTCTCCCATTCTTTCATCCGCTCTTCTTTTGCACTCTCTCACCACTCTCTTCACCTTTCTTTTACTCTCCATATACTCTGCTCTTCTATTAACACTTCTGTTTTGTAAAAACCTCTCATAAGCTACCTTTTTCTCTTTTATCACACCCTTTACTTCTTCATTCCACCACTCACTCCTCTTTCCTCCTGCACCCACCCTCCTATTGCCACTAACTTCTGCCCCACATTCTAATACTGCATTTTTAAAACTATCCCAACTCTCTTCAAACTCCCCACTACTCATACTTGCACTAGCCCACCTTTCTGCCAATAGTTGCTTATATCTCACCCTAACTTCCTCCTCCCTTAGTTTATACACTTTTACCTCTCTCTTACTTGCTGTTGCCATTTTCTTTTTGTCCCATCTACCTTTTACTCTAACTGTAGATACAACCAAAAAATGATCCGATATATCCGTTGCCCCTCTATAAACATGTACATCCTGAAGCCTACCCATCAACCTTTTATCCACCAATACATAATCCAACAAACTACTTTCCTTACGTGCTATATCATACCTTGTATATTTATTTATCCTCTTTTTCATAAAATATGTATTACTTATTACCAAACCTCTTTCTACACATAGCTCAATTAATGGTTCCCCATTTACATTTACCCCTGGCACCCCAAATTTACCTACTATTCCCTCCACAACATTTTTACCCACTTTAGCATTAAGATCCCCAACCACAATTACTCTCTCACTTGGTTCAAAACTCCCCACACACTCACTCAACATTTCCCAAAATCTCTCTCTCTCCTCTACACTTCTCTCTTCTCCAGGTGCATAAACACTTACAATAACCCACTTTTCACATCCAGCCTTTATTTTACTCCACATAATCCTTGAATTTATACATTTATATTCCCTCTTTACCTGCCATAACTGATTATTCAACATTATTACCACTCCTTCTTTAGCTCTAACTCTATTTGAAACCCCTGACCTAATCCTATTTATTTCTCCCCACTGAAACTCTCCTACCCCCTTCAGCTTTGTCTCACTTAAAGCCAGGACATCCAGCTTCTTTTCATTCATAACATCTACAATCATCTCTTTCTTATCATTCGCACAACATCCACGCACATTCAAACATCCCACTTTGACGGTTTTCTTCTTTTTCTTTTTAGTAAGCTATACAGGAAAATGGGTTACTAGCCCATTGTTCCCGGCATTTTAGTTGACTTTTACAACACGCATGGCTTACGGAGGAAAGATTCTTATTCCACTTCCCCATGGATATGAAAGGAAAAGCAATAAGAACAAGAACTATTAAGATAAAATCAAAGAAAACTCAGATGAGTGTGTATACATAAACGTGTACATGTTTGCGTAGTGTGACCTAAGTGTAAGTAGAAGTAGCAAGACGTACCTGAAATCTTGCATGTTTATGAGACAGAAAAAAGACACCAGCAATCCTACCATCATGTAAAACAAATACAGGCTTCCTTTTTGCACTCACTTGGCAGGCCGGTAGTACCTCCCTGGGTGGTTGCTGACTACCAACCTATAGTGTATATATAGTGTATATATAGTGTAAATATACTGGGCGATATACACATGGAGTAAATATACTGATATGTATATGATGGAGACACATTGAGAGATATACACATGGTTTTTACATTATACAAACTATATTTCACAGCATAAACAACCACAGGATTTATCACAGACTACAGCACACACAGTGTTACCCCGCAGCGCCTACCACAGGATTTATCACAGACTACAGCACACACAGTGTTACCCCGCAGCGCCTACCACAGGATTTATCACAGACTACAGCACACACAGTGTTACCCCGCAGCGCCTACCACAGGATTTATCACAGACTACAGCACACACAGTGTTACCCCGCAGCGCCTACCACAGGATTTATCACAGACTACAGCACACACAGTGTTACCCCGCAGCGCCTACCACAGGATTTAAGTGAGATTTATCTTAATATTTACCATAGAGCTCATTGTGAGAATTACCGTAGATCTCAGTGTGTAATGTCCGTAAGATTTACCGTGAGTTTTAAAACTGTGAAATTTATTGCTCTCGTATCTGCATTGTCAGTCGCAGTTCCAGTGTGTGTGTGTGTGTGTGTGTGTGTGTGCGTGTACGTGGGTGTGTATGTGTGTGCGTGTGTCGTGCCGAATAGGTAAAATTAGTCAATTAGCAACGTTTAAAGATATATTTTTTTTAATTTATGTAAATGTAAAAAATTAATAATTTTGTACCAAAAGAACCTTAGAAAACTTACCTAACCTTATTATAACAAGCGCAATTTAATTTACCCTAATCCAACTAAATATATTTTAGATAAGTTTACAATAATTTAATAATAAACAAACACAATAAAATATATTTTTTTTCGTTAGGTTCAGAAAGATTTTTGCGAAATTATTGCATACACAAATTATCGCTTGCCTTATTCGGCAAGCGTATATATATATATACGTATATATATATATATATATATATATATATATATATATATATATATATATATATATATATATATATATATACGTACATGGGGACTAGAAAGTCCACAGACCTAATTCAAAGAGGAGGGTGGCATCTCCAACCCCTTGGATGAAGAGCCGTTCATCAGCATTAATTCAAGCTCCTGTGACTGAACTTAGGCCTACACCTCGGCACATTAATTCCTGCTATAGCTTCTTGAAGCGCTAAATCCGCATGGATTATTCACCGCGAGTAGTGATGCAAGCTCGGTCCGCCGTCAACTAATCGATGTAGGTCTAATCAAATCATACATACATACATACATAAACACACATACACATATATACACAGTTAATCTTTGTGTCGATAAGTAGAAAATTTTGATCCTATTAAATATCTGAATGTGTTAGAATTTCTTTTTTGCGGATGTGAAAAAATTGACAAAGTTTCTCTCATAAAATCTTTGAACTCTGGCGACCCTAAATTGCTGAACATTTGTCATCTCCAGAATTATGACCTCTCGCTATCCGTGATCTCTCTTTGGATGAGTGATCTCTTGATTGCTGTGGCCTCTTGAAAGCTGTGACCTCTCGAAAGCTGTTTCCTCTTGTTATCTGTGACCTATTGACAGCTGTGGCCTCTACCTGTAACCTCTCGATTGTTGTACCTCTTGTTAACTGTGACCTATCGATAGCTGTTACCTGGCCACAGTTATGGCCAGTCGATACCACTGACCTGGCAACAACTGCGATCACTCAGTAACGCTGACCTGGTCACAACTGTGACCTATAATGTGACTAAACAACACTATTGACTTGATCATTTTAACCTGTTTGCAATGTTAGCTATGACTAACCTGTTGAATTACATGTCCTGAGAACTTTTATTGATAATAACATTGAGCTGCCTGGCAACTTTGACCTATGTTGAAACTTTGACCTGTCAGCAACTGTGACTTGTCAAAATATAGAATCTTTTATACTGTTAAATGTGATGCCATTTGATTTACATGCTTTCGTTAGTTCAGTTCAATACAGAGTTGCTATACGAAGGGTGTAGAGGTTGAGGTAATCAGTCCCTCAGCCTTGACGAACTATACACATAAGACGGCGGAAGATGAAGTAGTCAGTCCCACAGCTTTGCATAACTATATACAGAATACTGTTGAAGATGGGGCAATCAGTCCCCGCAGCCTAGAAGGCGGTGTTCACTACTAACGAAACGATGACATATACTGTAGACAGAAGCAATAGAGGCAAAAATGATGTCCGTCAACCTTGAAGCAGTTGTTCTGAGGTAGTCAGTCCCCTCAGCCTTGAGAAGCGTTCAGCTCCACAGTCTCCTTACTGACACAGCAAGGAAAGGATAATATGGGTGTGAAGACAAAAAATATGCAAAACATGTTTCTTATTGGGTTAACGTCTCGTTCAGTTGAGCTTGATCATGATTAAGCTATAACGTGAGAGAAACGTTTTCTCAATAAAGGTGTGTTGTACATATTGTGTTTTCAAAACTAAATCTGCGAACATAACGTTTGTACGTCCAAGAAAATGAGAAACGAAAGTACAGGGACAAGCATGGAGACGGATTAAAAAAAAAACGTCTCTACTGATACTAGTGTTTTTGGACAGTGATCTTCTACGTTCTTACAGCCGCTGCTGCATAGTCCAAAATTTGCATTTTACATATACTTTTTTCATAGACGGGGTCCACCTCTAGTGCAAATTGTGGGGACCTATATCCTCGGAGAAATAGATAAAAATGCTTCGAGGAAAAAATGTTTGAATTTCTCCCTGAGGACGTTTGAGTAATCCACTTCTCCTACCAACCCATCTTTTATAAATTCACAAATAGGAATATTTTATTATTTAATTTCGTACGCAAAGTTTCAAGAATACATTAAGGGTACAAATCATGTTTCACATCTCTTCAGGATTCCTCAATACTCGTCAGGAAAATACGCGAGAGCCTTTGGGTGGCGCACATCGTACGTAGGGACAACGGCAAACCGTGTAACTCAGCTTAAGCAAAGCAAGAACACGACTTAGGAATTAAAAAACTTCACCCACTGAAGTATTGGCGTCAACTTGTGAACTTCTTGCCGTTGAAATCGCCGCGTTACTTCAAGGTACGTACGGGAGGGCACAGCCTGCCAGTCGGTGCCGGCCACTCGAAAACAACCACTCCCTCGCACTCCTGAGATCGATAAGTGTTCCCTGACGGAGAATCCTACGAGGAGCTTGGCGAGAGCACGCGGAAGCTCGCCGCAGACACAACCTGCCCCAACCAGAGCTGGCAATAGACTACTAACTGTGGTGTGGTGGTACACGTGGTCTGGCCACGCGCTGCGCATGCACGCTCTCTCAGGTTACCACCAGATGGATTTAGTAATATATTTTCCTCTTGGTGAACTAGCATCTGAGAGAAATATTTATTAAATTCCTCAGTTCTTGGAAACAGATGCGAATACGCTGCGACACATGTATATAAAGACAAAAATAATCGCTGGCACTTGAGTCAAACACAATTTTTGCGACAAGTGTACAAAAGAAAACAATAAACAAATGTTTCTAAACAATTTATTTAAGAGCAACGCGACGAAACCAGTAGTTGCCAGGACGTTATAAACACGTTCCACTATGCCGACTCTAATTATATATGATGTCCTCGCATAGCTGCCCTCATCTCTTTGTTTAGGTGACTCTGATACATCCGCAGTGTGCTAATAACCTGTCTAAAGCCTGCTTTTACTGGTAAAAAAAATCTTCCTTTCTTCTACATACCCTGACCCTCACTAATCTAATAAAAACTCTTAACTGCTTTCAGTAATGTACCATCTATTCCATACACTTACAAAATCTACCAAACCATACCACGGGTGGGGTCGAACCCGCGATCAGAGTCTCAAAACTCCATACCGACGCTACAAAGACTTTTTTACCCTGTTTTATAAGATAATTTAATAGAAACAACAGCTAGTTATATTTCCCAGCCTTCTTCCTTCACATAGGATGTGTATAGTGTTGAAATCCGCCAGTCTGAGCTGGGAGACTTCATTAGGGCAATGAGGATATCGTCGAGTATTCCATTAAAGGTTCATCAGCTACGGCATCTTCAAAGGGTTAGTCTCAGCGGACCTGGAGTTACTGTTACTTGGGACCAGCCATCTCTTAGGATAGTCTGGTTGTGCTTGCTGGGAAAGTTTCGAAACCTGGGTTTCTCCGCTTCTAAGTTATAATCGTACTAAATTCCTCGTTCATGCCCCTATTGTGCCTTTACTTAAAATTATGTAATGAGTCATTATCCACCACTTTCTCGTCCAGGTCATTCAATATTTTAACTACCGTCAGACTGAAGAAGTACTTCCTGATATCCCTGTGAGTCATACGCGTTTCTCTTTCGTTTCTATCCTTGCCATCGGTCTCGTTTCCTTTTACACAGTTTCTGAGTATCTGGTACTTCGTGCTCATGTCACCTCTGGTTCTCTCCTCTGGGACTGGTTTCGAAGCGATAGACAGGCTTGATCACCTAATGGTTCGACTCAGGTGCTACGTACTCAAGGATAAATGTGACATGCGTTTATGTAAAATACAAAATGAGATAATACCAAAATTAAAAGAAAAAAAAATGGAAAGTGTGATTCGTAAAAAAGAATTCAAGAAAATGACAAAGTCTGAGAGATGAGGTTAAGGGAAGTGAAGAAAACAGAGGGAAGGTCAGGATAAATGCAACGTATGGGAAGAGAAAAGACACAGAAACAGGAAGGATGAAAATCTTTAGTGTCCCTCCCCAGTCTTATCTCAGAGGCCCATAAGACAACATGTTATCTCAGAGACCCATAAGACAACATGTTATCTCAGAGACCCATAAGACAACATGTTATCTCAGAGACCCATAAGACGACATGTTATCTTTCAAGTTTATTTACAAGATACGCAGCAACTACGGCCTTGGTGTACATTATTATTACTGAGGAGAATCTTCCAGGGAAGACTCGACAACCAAAATTGTCACATGTCAAACAGAATAGCTGCTTATCTGTCAAAGTGGTTGTTTATCTTCCATACTTGCCAAATATTTACCAAAGTAGCCACTTGTCTACACATCAACTAGAGTAGCTACTTGTCAACCAGTTTCTTACCAGCCGTAGCAACCACCTGTCAAAAATAATTACTTTTAGAATTAGCTAATTATTGACCACAGTAACTACTTTGATTGATTAATGTGATTAGCGGAGATCTGAGTTTGAGAAAAAGTAATTTCTGTAATTTCTATTTTGAATATCAAGTATATTACACACACACACACACACACACACACACACACACACACACACACACACACACACACACAAGCACAACCATACACACATAAATATGTGTACGTATGTTTATGTATGGGTATGCGTGTGTGAGTGTGTGTTTTGTTTGTATGTGTGTATTTGTTTGTGTGTGTATATATATTTCTGTTTACCCTGGAACACACCAGCAGGTATAACCCCCCTTCCCCTCCTCCCCAAGCTCTTGCAATTTGCTCCCATTTTAACTAAATACAAATGTTTTTCGACCATTAATCAAGTAATGATTTAATATCCGATTTCAATTTCGGCAACAGACACACAATACATAAATTCCACGTTGTTAACACAACTCATTCGGGTATTGCACATCTAAACATAAATTATATTATAGAATAAGGTTACTAATTACTGTCAAAATGATGTGGAATCCATTAGTGACTGCCAGAAGAATTAATTAACTTGGACAAATGTTTAATTAATTTTGACAAATTGGCGATTTTTTTCCTAAATGCTCATTGCCAATATGGCAGGACCCGGGAGGCTGATTCTCACCTTAAAATATGAGTGGAATAATTTTCAGTATTTAATTTCTTTTCCCACAGTCTCTTTCCTCTATTCCTGTCTGTTTTTTGTTTCTATTTCTCTCTCCTTAGTCCATTCCTCCCTTCTACCTTCCTTTCTTCCTTCCTTCCCTCTCTAAGGCTCTCACTGCAGCCCTCTCTCCATCCTGTCTCTCTCTCTTACTCATTTAAGCGAGTACAGTTTAACTAGCGGACGGAGGATCGAGCTTGTAAGTCTTACAGGTTCACTTAAAATGATTATTACTCTCTTCTTTCCAAAGTATACCCACACGTGAATATATATAATCCGTGTACACCATGTTAACACAACTAACACTAGCATTTGCAAGACTATATACACTTAGAAGTGTGTATTCTTATGTCTTGCTGTATATACACCGACAGGTGCATATCTCTCGGTGTATATACATCGAAATGTGTGTATTCTCAGTGTATAAAAACAAAAATACGTGTATCTCTCAATGTATATTTACCCAAATGTGTGTATCTCGCAATTTAAATACACTATAATGCGTGTCTCTCTTTGAGAGGGAGAATTCCTTGGCTGGTGTTGTTGTTGGGGTTATTCAGGGCCACCACAGCCGAGGCTTTATCGAGCCCAACCTCCCGGAGTCCGGGAGGGGGTAAGAATATTACCCAAATCTAGGCGGGAATGAGAAAGGAAACAAAGTTTCCTCGTGGAAAGAGGAACGGGAGCACGAAATTCCCAACTTAGAACAGGTGGACCCTATGGCCTAAACTCTTTGATTGGTGGTGCACTGGTGACACGTGGCTTTAATGACGTCTTGCGTAGTTGGGCTTCGAACAGCCATCCAAAAAAAAAAAAAAAAGGCCTGGTCTGGCACCGGGTTACGGTAATGGTCTGCATGTAACTATTTTCGGGTAAACTGAAAAATGAGACACTTATGCAACATTTGGGAATCTTTATTGAGGAAACGTTTTGCCACAGAGTGGCTTCATCAGTGCAAGATCTGGGTATCTAGTAGACGTATCGCCATCCAGTGGCTTTATCAGTACGTTAAATGGACGTAATACGAAGACTGTACAAATATATATACAAACTGATGGTCAACTAGGACAATTGTCAACCCGGAAGCGAGGCATCAACACGGGGTACTGATGAAATAGCAAAGGTTAATTAAAGTAATAAGATATCCCACTAATTGAATTGGAGCAGTCGGATTAATTAAAATTATAGGAGAATCAAACTCAATTCTGTAAAATACGTTAATTAACGCAGCATTTTTTTCATTATATTTAATTAATTCAGGTGAAGCGCGAATGTTGTACTATCGAAAATAGTAAAGACACTTGTTACTATTGCTGAGCTTGATACAGATCTACGTGGAGCGAAACGTTGCCCCAGTGAAAAGTTTGATCTGAAGCGTCTCTCTTCGTCAGCTTTCTGCCAAAGAAATTGAAAGGAGCGGAGTTCTTATTGTCTATAGGGGAATTCCCAGCGTTGAAAGCAATGGTAGTGCCAATAAACTGTAGTGGCACCTTACGTCCCTCCTGTAAGACAAGGAGTACCGACTCTGTTATTATTATTATTATCATTATTATTATTATTATTATTATTATTATATAGTAGTAGTAGTAGTAGTAGTAGTAGTAGTAGTATATAATTTCGCCGAACACACCAGAGACTGCCTCAGCCTGGACATGTTATCTCGCCCGAACACACCAGAGACTGCCTCAGCCTGGACATGTTATCTCGCCCGAACACACCAGAGGCTGCCTCAGCCTGGACATGTTATCTCGCCCGAACACACCAGAGGCTGCCTCAGCCTGGACATGTTATCTCGCCCGAACACACCAGAGACTGCCTCAGCCTGGACATGTTATCTCGCCCGAACACACCAGAGACTGCCTCAGCCTGGACATGTTATCTCGCCCGAACACACCAGAGACTGCCTCAGCCTGGACATGTTATCTCGCCCGAACACACCAGAGACTGCCTCAGCCTGGACATGTTATCTCGCCCGAACACACCAGAGGCTGCCTCAGCCTGGACATGTTATCTCGCCCGAACACACCAGAGGCTGCCTCAGCCTGGACATGTTATCTCGCCCGAACACACCAGAGACTGCCTCAGCCTGGACATGTTATCTCGCCCGAACACACCAGAGACTGCCTCAGCCTGGACATGTTATCTCGCCCGAACACACCAGAGACT
The DNA here is from genome assembly GCA_009830355.1 of Cherax destructor. NCBI lineage: Eukaryota > Metazoa > Arthropoda > Malacostraca > Decapoda > Parastacidae > Cherax > Cherax destructor. The sequence continues at coordinate 341,459 of WNWK01000534.1, forward strand.
GCCTCAGCCTGGACATGTTATCTCGCCCGAACACACCAGAGACTGCCTCAGCCTGGACATGTTATCTCGCCCGAACACACCAGAGACTGCCTCAGCCTGGACATGTTATCTCGCCCGAACACACCAGAGGCTGCCTCAGCCTGGACATGTTATCTCGCCCGAACACACCAGAGACTGCCTCAGCCTGGACATGTTATCTCGCCCGAACACACCAGAGACTGCCTCAGCCTGGACATGTTATCTCGCCCGAACACACCAGAGGCTGCCTCAGCCTGGACATGTTATCTCGCCCGAACACACCAGAGACTGCCTCAGCCTGGACATGTTATCTCGCCCGAACACACCAGAGACTGCCTCAGCCTGGACATGTTATCTCGCCCGAACACACCAGAGACTGCCTCAGCCTGGACATGTTATCTCGCCCGAACACACCAGAGACTGCCTCAGCCTGGACATGTTATCTCGCTCGAACACACCAGAGACTGCCTCAGCCTGGACATGTTATCTCGCCCGAACACACCAGAGACTGCCTCAGCCTGGACATGTTATCTCGCCCGAACACACCAGAGACTGCCTCAGCCTGGACATGTTATCTCGCCCGAACACACCAGAGACTGCCTCAGCCTGGACATGTTATCTCGCCCGAACACACCAGAGGCTGCCTCAGCCTGGACATGTTATCTAGCCCGAACACACCGGAGACTGCCTCAGCTTAGATATGCTATCTCGCCCGAACACCGCCTGCGCACGGTTACCATCTCCCTCAGTACGGTTATTTACGCTCCACGGTTCTCAACAGGTGTGTGTCGAAACATGCGCAGGAGCAGTGTGATACGTTCATCATTTTTTTTTAGCAATAGAACTACCGCAAGCTACGATACTCATCGATCGTAAAGCTGCCCAGGTACGCTACAAGCGACGTTACCGATGAAATGCGTGTTTCCTTCGTTTCACCCGAGATTTGTCGGAGAGTTTGATGTGAACTTCAGTGGCCGTCTGTTTAGCTTCGTAACTGTACCGTATGAGTGTCTCTACTGAACGAAGTAAATTGGAAATTGCTCGGTGTGTTGTTTCGTTTCTTTTCCTCTCGCATTTTCTAAATTTTTATTGTTCATTTAGGAATTCTTCTTCCTTCTCTTTGCCTGTTAGCCCTCACTGTCTTCCTCACCCTCTCCCTCTCACTCTCTCTCACTCACACACACATGCTGCTTAGTAGCGACCAGTGAAGAGGCAGGGACAGGAGCTATGAATCGACCCCTGCAACCACAATTAGGTGAGTACATAGACATACGTAATTAAATAACGTGAATCGATGACATGTAACTCTGAGACATAAAATCGTCCTTTCCTCTCTCTCTCTCTCTCTCTCTCTCTCTCTCTCTCTCTCTCTCTCTCTCTCTCTCTTTTTCCACAGGTAAATATGTCAATTCAACACTAGATTATTATTATTATTATTATGGACTGGTGTGTGACAGGTGTCTCCTGTCACACACCATTCAACACCTTTCTCCTGGCACATACCTGTCAAAACCTGTCCTCTTCTTAATCCTCTTCCTGTAAATCGTCTTCTTGTTAATCCTCTTCTTGTTGATCCTTCCCTTGTTAATCCTCTTCCTGTTAATAGTTCTCTTGTTAGTCCTCTTCCTGGTAATAGTCCTCTTGTTAATCTTCTTCCTGGTAATAGTCCTCTTGTTAATCCTCTTCCTGTTAATAGTCCTCTTGTTAATCCTCTTCCTGGTAATAGTCCTCTTGTTAATCCTCTTCCTGTTAATAATCCTCTTCCTGTTAATAGTCCTCTTGTTAATCGCCCACTTCCCAGTGTCGCAGTATGAAGCACAAGTCATTCCCAATCCCTCTTACTTACACATTCCACATTTAGCAAGATCATTTACTTATTCTCGTCTTACTGCCCTCTCATACCCCCCACCCCCTCAAATCTCCCCCTTCACTCTCTCAAACCCCTCTCACTCCCTCTCCTCACGTCCCTAACCCATTCCCCCCATGGGGGTCCCATCCCCCCATGAGCCCTGAGAGGCTGGCATCTTCGTCAAGTATTTACCAAGAAGGATCTGCAGCACCTGGCAACTGGGCCAGACTTAACGCTTGCCTGAGCCTTGTCTTTGTGGCCTGAGTGTTTGCTGGGAGTCCTGCTGCTTGGGGTCCTTCTGCCGCTTGGGGTTCTTCTGCCGCTTGGGGTTCTCCTGCCGCTTTGGGTTCTCCTGTCGCTTGCGGTTCTCTGCCGCTAGGGGTCTTCCTGCCACTTGGGGTCCTTCTGCTGCTGGAGGTCCTCCTGCCGCTTGGGGTCCTCCTGACACTTGGGGTTCTTCTGCCGCTTGGGGTCTTTTTGCTGTTGGAGGTCCTCCTGCCGCTTGGGGTCCTTCTGCAGTTTTGGGTCCTCCTGCCACTTGGGGTCCTTCTGCAGTTTTGGCGTCTTCCTGCTGCTAGGGGTTGCTATTGCAGATGTATGGGGTCTTCTTGCTGTTGAAGTTGACATGGAGGAAACACTGGCGGTCCTACATCTGTAGTTCCTTCAGCTGTTGTAGGGGTCTACCTGGAGGGTATTCCAGGGATCAACGCCCCACAGCCCGGTCCATGACCAGGCCTTCCAGTGGATCAGGGATTGATCAACTAGGCTGTTACTGCTTGCCGCACGTAGTCCAAAGTACGAACCACAGCCCGGCTGATCCGGCACTGACTTTAAGTATCTGTCCAGCTCCCTCTTAAAGGTAGCCAGGGGTCTATTCCCTATTGCTACTGCTGCTTGGGGTCCTGCTGCCGCAGGGTAATAGAGAGTCATATTCCGGGTTATGTTTACCCTGGTCCTCCAGTATCATGTTATTAGAGCGGAGCACCGGTGGTCTGTGTCTCGTATCTCTCGCTTGCTCTACCAGGAGAAAGAGAGACTTCGTTGGAAGACTGTGTATGTGGCTGTATGTGTGTGGGGGATGTGTATGTGGGTATGGAACTGTGGGTGTGGGGGTGTGCATGTGGGTGTTGGGGGTGTAGGTGTGTTGCAGTGGTTAAGCATTGCCGGGTGGAGACTTTCTCTGTTCAATTGTCAATTTCCATTGTTTGGAACCTTTAGCGTTTGACATACTTTTTTCAGGAGCACACAGAAAAGTCTCAGTAAGTTTAAAGGGACCAAGACTCTTCAACACCCTCCCTTCACACATAAGGAAAAATTAGCAACTCAAACTCCTGGCTGTCTTCATGAAGGAAATCGTTAAATTCTTTAATCAGGTTCTGATAAGCATACGTTGGACTGCAGGCAGCGAGCACCAACAGCTTGATCGATCAGGCCTGGTCTGGGACCGGGCCTCTGTGGCGGTCACCCCGGTAGCGACTACGGGTAGCATACTCCTTGGTCTTTTCCACTTAATTCTTTGAATGTGGGAGTTCTCAAGCTCCCATTTAAGAATACAAGAATGGAGGAACACTGCACGTGGCCTACTGGCCCACACTAGGTAGGTCCTTCTCAAATTCAAACTCTGTAACATAATTTTTCTTTAAATAACTCTACTAAACCAATTTGTGCAAGTCCCATTCAAATCCAACACTCCGTTAAAATAATCAACTTAATAGTTGTAAATAAAATAGTTATACCATACTCCCTGCCTACCATACTTCCTCCCTGCCTACCATACTCCCTGTGTACCATACTCCCTCCCTGTGTACCATACTCCCTCCCAGTGTACCATACTCCCTGTGTACCATTGTTAAGTCTAACTTCTTGGCTGCTTACTTTGGGCAGTAGAATGGTAGCGTAGGTGCAGAGATACGGCCGATGACTAGACTCAGTTTATTAATGGCAAGGTGTAGGAATACACGGGGACAGAGTGCGAGGGGACCGGGAGCCAGTTCGTAGGAGGAGATGCTGCTTCAGTGAGGTAGGCCGTGTTAGTGAGAGAGAAGCATGGCTGACCAGCCCGACCTTGATAGGCCTATAGAGGGCAGCACCATAGTGCCGCGCAGTTTGAAACAGCCTCAGGGTAGGCTGTTTACATCCGCTCGGCCACCTACCGCGTGTCGTCTCGACACGACAATACTGGCGGGCACGAAGGTGTAAACAAGCAAGCAAGGTTACCCAGGGGAAACTGGCTTCCGGTCACCTGACATTTACAATAGGAAATTGCCGGTGCAGGCCAAAAAAAAACTCTCCCCCTACGTGAGTCGGGAAGAGAAAATCGGCCTGCCCGCACAGCTGGACAGAAGACAGAACAAGCCAACGCTGACACAGGAACTAGAGTCTTCTATATACAGGTTGTCCACAGGGCCAGACGTCAACTTGACTGCACATCCATGAGCGCTGTAGCATCCTCACATCTGCAAACAATGACTGACAGTAGCATTTCCTAAGGTGTGACATTTAACTCAAAAAGGCGATATTGCCCTTGCCTTTATACAGGCTTTACAAGACACACTGGGTGCACATACTCACAATAACATTATTTCCATGGAATTCATTATACTACGGGTACCCTCTAAGAATAAATTTTACGTATTTACATGGTGTTGTCCACCCTGACTCCATTATTTACTAACTATACAATGTGTGCGCATTAATCCCCATTTCTGCAAGCAAACAATTAGCGTAGCTAGCGTAGGAGTCGGACAAGTCAGTAGGTATGTCAATGTCACAGAAATGTACTGCTGTCCGGGGTCTCAGGCCATAAGTACATTCTACTGCCCAAAGTAAGCAGCCAAGAAGTTAGACTTAACAGTGGTGGCAGCGGTGGGATGGTAGCGTAGGTGCAGAGATACGGCCGATGACTAGACTCAGTTTATTAATGGCAAGGTGTAGGAATACACGGGGACAGAGTGCGAGGGGACCGGGAGCCAGTTCGTAGGAGGAGATGCTGCTTCAGTGAGGTAGGCCGTGTTAGTGAGAGAGAAGCATGGCTGACCAGCCCGACCTTGATAGGCCTATAGAGGGCAGCACCATAGTGCCGCGCAGTTTGAAACAGCCTCAGGGTAGGCTGTTTACACCATACTCCCTGTGTACCATACTCCCTGTGTACCATACTCCCTCCCTGTGTACCATACTCCCTCCCTGTGTACCATACTCCCTCCCTGTGTACCATACTCCCTCCCTGTGTACCATACTCCCTCCCTGTGTACCATACTCCCTCCCTGTGTACCATACTCCCTCCCTGTGTACCATACTCCCTCCCTGTGTACCATACTCCCTCCCTGTGTACCATACTCCCTGTCTACCATCCTCCCTGTCTACCATACTCCTCCCTGCCTACCATACTCCCTGTCTACCATACTCCCTTCCTGTCTACCATACTCCCTCCCTGCCTACCATATTCCCTCCCTGCCTACCATACTCCATGTGTACCATACTTCCTCCCTGTGTACCATACTCCCTCCCTGTCTACCATCCTCCCTGTCTACCATACTCCTCCCTGCCTACCATACTCCCTCCCTGTCTACCATGCACTCTTCCTGTCTACCATACTCCCTCCCTGCCTACCATACTCCCTCCCTGTCTAACATACTCCCTCCCTGTCTACCATACTCCCTCCCTGTCTACCATACTCCCTCCCTGTATACCATGCTCCCTCCCTGTCTACCATACTCCCTCCCTGTCTACCATCTCCCTCCCTGTCTACCTACACCTGTCTACCATACTCCCTCCTGTCTACCATACTCCCTCCCTGTCTACCATACTCCCTCCCTGTCTACCATACTCCTGTCTCCTCCCTCCCTGTCTACCATACTCCCTGTCTACCATACTCCTTCTACCATACTCCTGTCTACCATACTCCCTGTCTACCATCTCCCTCCTGTCTACCATACTCCCTGTCTACCATCCTCCCTGTCTACCATACTCCCTCCCTGTCTACCATACTCCCTCCCTGTCTACCATACTCCCTCCCTGTCTACCATCCTCCCTCCTAGTATACCATACTCCCTGCTACCATACTCCTCCCTGTCTACCATCCTCCCTCCTGTTACCATACTCCCTCCTACCATACTCCTCCTGCTACCATACTCCTGTCTACCATCCTCCCTCCTGTCTACCATACTCCCTCCCTGTTACCATACTCCCTTCCTGTCTACCATACTCCCTCCCTGCCTACCATACTCCCTGTATACCATACACCCTCCCTGTCTACCATACACCCTTCCTGTCTACCATACTCCCTGTCTACCATACTCCCTGTCTACCACACTCCCTGTCTACCATCCTCCCTCCCTGTCTACCATACTCCCTGTCTACCATGCTCCCTCCCTGTCTACCATGCTCTCTCCCTGTCTACCATACTCCCTCCCTGTCTACCATCCTCTCTCCTCGTCTACTATACTCCCTGCTTACCATACTCCCTCCCTGTCTACCATCCTCCCTTCCTGTCTACCATACTCCCTGCCTACCATACTCCCTGCCTACAATACTCCTCCCTGCCTACCATACTCCTCCCTGCCTACCATACTCCTCCCTGCCTACCATACTCCTCCCTGCCTACCATACTCCCTGCCTACATACTCCTCCCTGCCTACCATACTCCTCCCTGCCTACCATACTCCTCCCTGCCTACCATACTCCTCCCTGCCTACCATACTCCCTGCCTACCATACTCCTCCCTGCCTACCATACTCCTCCCTGCCTACCATACTCCTCCCTGCCTACCACTGTTATAGGATCTCAGGATCAGATAAGATCTTCATATGGACATAAAAGACATTGAATTTCCATAACGAAGCTTCAAGTCTTCATTAAGAATTTTGTTAGCACATGTCCTGGCTATATTACCAGCGTCAGGAGGAGGAGGAAGAGGAGGAGGAGGAAGAGGAGGAGGAGGAGGAAGAGGAGGAGGAAGAGGAGGAGGAGGAAGAGGAAGAGGAGGAGGAAGAGGAGGAGGAGGAAGAGGAAGAGGAGGAGGAGGAGGAAGAGGAAGAGGAGGAGGAGGAAGAGGAAGAGGAGGAAGGAGAGAAAGAGGAGGGAAAAGAAGAGGAGATACGGGAAAAGACGACAGAGTGAAGGAGGAAAGGGAGGATATGAATAATCATTAAGAAGATGATATGAAAGAGGAGGAAGACAAGGCGAAGAAGGAAAAGCAACGTGTAAATATGAGGAAAGGAGTAAAGAAGGAGACGATGAAGAAGAGAAAAAGAAGAATAGGCAAAGATAGAAAAGCATGAGGAAAGAGACGTTGATATGTGAAAGGAAAAAAAAGAGAAAGAGAAAATAGAGAAAAGAAAGACACTCATATGATAAAGAGGCGGAGGAAAATGTCAAAAAATAGATGAAAACGGTAGGAAAGTAGAAAAAAATAACGAATGCAGGGACAAAAGAAAATAGGGAAATGTTAATGAAAGTATGAAAAATATAATAAATGGAAGTAAAAATTAAGAATATTGCTAAAACGATATAAAAAAAATTGTAAGAATGAGTCAGATAAAGTACGAAGAAAACGTGATACAGAATAACAAGGGGACGATAAACAATAATAAAATAGTTTGAAAATCGCAGGAAAACGGAGAATGTAAGAAATGCAGGATTAAATAATAATAATAATAATAATAATAATTAATAATAATAATAATAATAATAATAATAATAATAATAATGTATAAAACTGCGCGCACGCACTGGCCCACTAAAAACATAAGCGGTACTTTGCTACGTATATCTGAACGCATTCGAGTCGCTGCGTTGCGTTAAATTTTACACGTTTAATATTTATTGTTTAACCCTAGAGAACCACAATTTATCTTTATACAAACAATAAGATATACATTAATCCCTCAAACAGAGATTAAACTCATTGAATATACCAAGAAAGAATCATCATGTTTGGGTATATTCTCTGTCACAGTATATTCATGTTTGTATTTAATTGTAAATATTCCATCAGAATTTTTTAATAAAAACTTCCGTAATACTTTTCGACATGCAAATACGGAACGTGAGCCGTGTTTCCATGAATATGCATGTTGCGTTGTAATTCTTGCGATATATACATATATATATATATATATATATATATATATATATATATATATATATATATATATATATATATATATATATATATAGACAGCAACCGCCCAGGAGGTACTACGTCCTGCCAAGTGAGTGTAAACTGCAGCCAGTAATTGTTTTACATGATGGTAGGATTGCTGGTGCCTTTTTCTGTCTCATAAACATGCAAGATTTCAGGTATGTCTTGTTACTTCTACTTACACTTAGGTCACACTACACATGCATGTACAAGCATATATATACACACTAGTGATGTATCGGATATTCGCATCCACATCTGCGGAACATCCGCACAATTTCTTACATCCGTATCCGCATCCGCATCCGTATTTCACAGCAAACAGGTATCCGCTTATACATCCGCATCCGAAATCCGCGGAACATCCGCACAATTTCTTACATCCGCATCCGCATCCGCATCCGCGGAACATCCGCACAATTTCTTACATCCGCATCCGCATCCGCATCCGTAAAATGAGTAAGTAAGACATCCGTATACACATCCGCATACCAGATATCTAAATTTTTCACATCCGATACATCCCTAATACACACCCATCTGAGCTTTCTTCTATTTTCTTACTAATTCTTGTTCTTATTTCCTCTTATCTCCATGGGGAAGTGGAACAGAATTCTTCCTCCGTAAGCCATGCGTGTCGTAAGAGTCGACTAACATGCCGGGAGCAAGGGGCTAGTAACCCCTTCTCCTGTATACATTACTAAAGTTAAAAAGAGAGACTTGTTTTTCTCTTTGGGCCACCCCGCCTTGGTAGGAAACGGCCGATTTGTTGAAAGAAGAAAGATATATATATATATATATATATATATATATATAGGATGGGGTCCACCTCTGGTACAAATTGTGGGACCCATAGCCTCGGAGAAGTGGATAAAAAGGCTTCAAGGAAGAATATTTGGATTTCTTCCTGATGCCATTTGAATATTCCACTTCTCCTACCACCCCATCTTTTAATTTTTTTTTTACCAATAGGTATGTTTTATTACATAATATGGTACAAAAGATTTGAGAGATACATTGTTGATATAAAGATGGCATATACAGTACACGAGGTGAGAGATACATGTCTAGTACATATTGTTACATCTTTGTCACTGATTATAATGCGAAAATCTCATCCAGCTCTTCCGAGCTGGTGCGCGTGCCAGAATACAGCATGCATTACCCCTCTGAACAGCAGCGCTGAGTCGCTGGAACAGAAAACTAGCTGCCCTGGGATCCCTAGTTACCCTGTTGAGTCTTTTGCCCAGCTCCTTGAGGAACTTAGATGCACTCTTTCCCCATGAGCCAAGGGTCTCTGAGCCTATGGGAACAAACATATAATGATGGGCAAGTTCTCCATATTTTCTCGATATATATATATATATATATATATATATATATATATATATATATATATATATATATATATATATATATATACGTATATATATATATATATATATATATATATATATATATATATATATATATATATATATATATATATTATATATTATATTATATTTATACAAGCGGTTTACTATTTCGAGCAAAAAATGTGGAAGTCATAGCGTAGTCTTAATGAAAATTTACTGGGCCTGTTTTGAGTACTGATATGCTGGATGCCGGAGTTTGGAAGCAAGATTTATAATTTCCCTAACGCTGGGACCTAGGTCATTCAGCGCTCCATGCAAGAACTGTTTCCGTGTCTTGAGAGGCAAAGAGGAAAAATATTCCGACAAGTAAAGTAGAACAAGTTAAAGTGCAGCAAGAGTGACTTGTAAAGACTCGACTGCGATGCACACGACATGTCAATAGTTGTATTCTGCTATGGGAATCTTTGATCCATCATGCTAATGGTTCTGCACTTGGAATAAGCTGATATCACACAGTGTGTCTCGTAGCTCGGGTGATAGAGCGCTCAGCTTATACATGGAGGTCCGTGGTTCGATCTCCTCTACGGAAATAAATATTATTATTATTATTATTATCCAGCACCGGTAAAAACCATTCACATAGCCAGCTTTATCTCCCACAATGTAAGCATCATGTAGCGTAGGGTAGTGGAGCACTGCGGGTGCACCTCAGCTTGTGCAATAAAAGGAACTTACACAATCATTCAGTAAAGCAATAAATCTATTTCCACAATGCTAAAATATCCAACTTCTGTTAAAAAAAATCAATGCTAATATTATATGAGTCACCTAAACTTCTAGACAGCCTGGCAATTTTACAAACTTTAAAATGAAAAGATCAAAGCTGCAGGCAGATAGAAGCTCTTAGTGGAGAGCACTTGCCCCATCCTCCGTCTTCAAGAAAATTATCTAACTGGCGATTTTTTGTGTGTTAAAATAAGAGGGTCAGAAATCCATGCCTTATTGCACCCTGTATAATTTGTTGCTCGTCTGTAGGGCCAACCGGGCACACCGCTTTCCTGGGTCATACCAGTGACTGAGACTCAAAGTCACTAGGAGTTACAAGTCGGTTACTGAGCGCTATCCGGTTCCTCAACACCGCTCTGGCACCTACAGAAGTTTACGCCCTTATGCCTCGTACCAGATTCAGCCAGACTGATGGATGCACTTTCTAGGTGAGGTGAGGTACTGATCACCTCAAACTACTACTCAGTGTCTTCCACCGTCTCCAGGATAAGTCTCTGTATCGGACTGACAAAGTCACTGGTTGGCGAAACGTCTCCACGATAAAGTTAGGTGAGTGTTGCACAATGCACATGCGTCTCATTCACCTCTCCTTGAACCTGGAGTGGAGAAGAGCGAACCACTCAGGTAGCTCTTGAACCACAGAACCTTCACGCCTCACCTCACGACATTTTTGTTTTACTACGTTAATTTCTAACGTGGTTCTTATCTTTAATTTCTTGATGCTTCAAGATTTCCTCAAATGCTATTTTCTTTATTTTAAATAAGGTTAAGTTAATTTATGTTATGTTGTGTATAGTTGAGTTTAACCCTGTAAAAAAAAAAAAAACTTACATTGGCAAACAGGTGACCGAGGAAAAAGGAAAAATAGGAACGTTGAATTCTGCAAGTTTATCCCTCCTCTTGGTGCGAGAATGTGTTGCTCATGTCCCCAGTACCTTATTTAAGTAGCTTCTGTCAGTATCTCAGACTACCTCAGCATACGTCAGTATCTCATATTACCTCAGCCTGCGTCAGTATCACAAACTACCTCAGTGTGTGACTAACACGAGTGATCTCAACCACAAGGCTCGTGCAGGCATCATTTATTAAGCTCATTCACTTAATATAAAATAAAAACAAATTGATAGATCTATTTTTTTGTCTTCGTTATTCCTCTCTACATAGTTTTACTCGTTCACAACTTTCTCCCCCCCCTCTGTAAATTAGAATTTCATCATTAATTTTAGATTTAAATGATTCGGCTCTTAATTATTCAGCTCCCCAGCCATTATAAACCATCTAATTAATTAATCAATCTTCATTTTTTAGTTTTCCGATTCTCTCTTTTTTTTTTTTTTTAATAATTTTGCATTCCCCAATAATGTTACGAGTGACGGTCTCAATAAAAGACGACAACAACATCTCTCGCCAGCGAGCGAGACTTTGATTAGTGTGTGATTGCCTGGCTCTCATTAAGGTTCCCTGATGGCATGCAAATCACTGAGCCTAATAGCGAGAGTGGATAAATCTCCAGTATTTTACTCCTGCAGCCACTGTTTTCCCTGCTAAAGAATTCCTGCCTTCACTAAGAGCTACCTTTCTCTCCTGTTACTTTCTCTTCCACTACTGTTTTTCTTCTGCCAAGCTAAATATTAACGATATTAGCAGCCCTGACATTTGGAGATGTTGAATATTAACAAATCAAGCGGACCAGATGTCCGCCAGTTTTAAAGTAATGAGCAGTAGGTACCCAAGAGCTTATCCATTAACAGTAATATTTAACAAATCACTGGCAAATATTACTCTAATATTTAAAAAAGGGGGGCAACATTTGTGCCTCAGCCATCTTCCCATCAGTGTAATATCAATATTAGGTAAACAAATAGTCTCTTATTGGGGAAAGTTAGTTAATTTTCAAGAAAATTATAACTAAAATAACCGGAAATCGATATGGATTTCGCATCAAAAGATTATGACTGAATAAATTGCTCGAATTTTCGCTATTACTTATACAAAAAAGGCTGAATAAGATATAACATGTCTAGATTTCCAGAAGACCTTCGACAAGGTACTCCATCGAAGAGTGCTGGCTAAACTAAAAAGACATGGCATAGCAGACAAGTTTCATGTCTGAATGAGTGACTGGCTCACAGACAGGAAACAGAGATGAAGTGAACGTAGGCATAAGGAGTGGAGTTCCCCCGGGATCGGTTCTTGGACCACCCCTATTCATAATATGCATAACTGATCTTGAGATGAAACAGACATTTAAAATATCAAAATATGTGAATGACATAAAATTGTGGAAAAATAGAGCATTTAAAGCAGCGTGTTAGAGTGTACAGGGATATCAGGATAGGCTAGAGTTGTGGTCGGAAACGTGGAAGATGAAATTTCAACGTTGACGAGTTCAAAGTTATGCATTTTGGATATAGGAATCTCAAGCATGAACACAAAATGTTTAACAACAAACCGACTGAAACAAGAGAAGATAAAACCTTGGAGTATCCATAAGCAACAATCTGAAAAGTATCAAGCAATGCCTATCTGTGAGCAGCAGAGCTAACAGAATACTAGGTTACATAGCTTCGAATTTCGAGTATAAAACATCAGATTCCACATTGACTCTCCATAATGCATTTAATAAACCGCATCTTAAATATGTCATTCTGTTTTGGTTTCCACATTACGTGAAAGACGAAGATATATTGGAGAGGGTACAGAACAGAGCTACCAAGTTCGTACCATCACTAAGTAAAAAATAATCACGTGAAGAAAGACTTGAAACACTGAACCTTTTCTCATTTGGGAAACAGAGACTACGAGGAGATCTCTGAAATCTTTAAGATATGGAATGGCTTTGATACACTCAAACATGAAGAGCCATTTGAAGTGCAGAATGAGTTCGTAATTCGAAACAGTGAAATGAAACTGCGAGGCAGAAGAGGCAACAAGAACGAATGTTAAATTCTTTGGGAGGGCAAACACAATTATTGAAACATAAAACAAACTACCCGCTCAAGCTATGATCACGAAGACAATATAATCATTTAGGGCCAATCCTATGCTATACTTTACAAGTATAGTGACTCAACCATAGTCTATGCTGGGGCAAACTGTAATGAACACACTCGTGATGTTTGTTCAGCATCTGTATCATGACGATCACTTGACAACAAGCCTTCCAAGTTTGTAGTAGTAGTAAGGGTAGTGGTAGTAGTAGTAGCGGTTGTGGTGGTAGTAGTAGTAGTAGTGGTGGTTATGATAGTAGTAGTAGTAGTAGTGGTTGTAGTAGTAGAAGTGGTTATGGTAGTAGTAGTGGTTGTGGTAGTAGTAGTAGTAGTAGTAGTAGCGGTTGTGGTGGTAGTAGTAGTAGTGGTTGTGGTAGTAGTAGTAGTAGTGGTGGTTATGATAGTAGTAGTAGTAGTAGTGGTTGTGGTAGTAGTAGTAATAGTGGTTGTGGTAGTAATAGTAGTAGTAGTGGTTATGGTAGTAGTAGTAGTAGGAATAGAAGTAGAGATAACGGTAGCGTACATCCAAAAGTAGCACCAGTAGAAGCAATAGGACACAGTTCTACGAGTGGGCCACTACTATCCCCCCCTCACCCCACGTCCCCCTTTTTCCCTACATCCCTCTCTCTCCCCTACATCTCCCTCCCCTACCCCTCCACCTCCCCCCCACCCCTCCCCCGCCCCTCCCCCTCCCCTCCCCCCTCCACCTGTAGTTTAGACTAAATAATTCGGGTCATTTTTCTTCCGTCGCACAGCTCGAAATTTTTGTGGGGGGATTTTCCTCCTGACTGATCCGTGTTCCGGGACGGCTGTGGGAATGGGAATGGGAATGACACCAGGAATTACCAGGATTCTGGGGATAATTTGCCGGGAATCTCGTGCCGTCAGCTGGGATATTTCCCTAAAATCTGGGGAGGAAAATAGAATAAGATGTTCTTTAGCTGTTGTTGATGCGTTGGTGATGGTAACACTGTGGGAGTGTGTGTGATGATGGTAACACTGTGGTAGTGTGTCTGTGGTGATGGTAACACTGTGGTAGTGTGTCTGTGGTGATGGTAACACTGTGGGAGTGTGTCTATGGTGATGGTAACACTGTGGGAGTGTGTGTGATGATGGTAACACTGTGGTAGTGTGTCTGTGGTGATGGTAACACTGTGGGAGTGTGTCTATGGTGATGGTAACACTGTGGGAGTGTGTGTGATGATGGTAACACTGTGGTAGTGTGTCTGTGGTGATGGTAACACTATGGGAGTGTGTCTATGGTGATGGTAACACTGTGGGAGTGTGTGTGGTGATGGTAACACTGTGGGAGTGTGTGTGATGATGGTAACACTGTGGTAGTGTGTCTGTGGTGATGGTAACACTATGGGAGTGTGTCTATGGTGATGGTAACACTGTGGGAGTGTGTTTGTGGTGACGGTAACACTGTGGAGTGTTTGTGTGGTGATGGTAACACTGTGGGAGTGTGTGTATGGTGATGGTAACACTGTGGGAGTGTGTGTGGTGATGGTAACACTATGGGAGTGAGTCTGTGGTGATGGTAACACTGTGGGAGTGTGTTTGTGGTGACGGTAACACTGTGGGAGTGTGTCTGTGATGGTAACACTATGGGAATGTGTCAGTGGTGATGGCAACACTGTGGGAGTGTGTGTGGTGATGGAACACTGTGGGAGTGTGTCTGTGGTGATGGTAACACTGTGGGAGTGTGTCTGTGGTGATGGTAACAATGTGGGAGCATGTAGTGATGGTAACACTGTGGAAGTATGTCTGTGGTGATGTCAACACTGTGGAAGTATGTCTGTGGTGATGGTAACACTGTGGGAGAATGTCTATGGTGATGGTAACACTGTGTGAGTATTTGGTGATGGTAACACTGTGGGAGTGTGTTTGTGGTGACGGTAACACTGTGGGAGTGTGTGTGGTGAGGGAACACTGTGGGAGTGTGTCTGTGGTGATGGTAACACTGTGGGAGTGTGTCTGTGGGGATGGTAACACTGTGTGAGTATGTGGTGATGGTAACACTGTGGAAGTATGTCTGTGGTGATGGCAATACTGTGGAAGTATGTCTGTGGTGATGGTAACACTGTGGGAGAATGTCTATGGTGATGGTAACACTGTGTGAGTATGTGGTGATGGTATCACTGTGGAAGTATGTCTGTGATGATGGCAACACTGTGGAAGCATGTCTGTGGTGATGGCAACACTGTGGAAGTATGTATGTGGTAGTGGCAACACTGTGGAAGTATGTCTGAGATGGTAACACTGTGGGAGAATGTGGTGATGGCAACACTGTGGAAGTATGTCTGTGGTGGTGGCAACAATGTGGAAGTATGTCTGTGGTGATGGCAACACTGTGGAAGCATGTCTGTGGTGATGGCAACACTGTGGAAGCATGTCTGTGGTGATGTCAACACTGTGGAAGTATGTATGTGGTAGTGGCAACACTGTGGAAGTATGTCTGAGATGGTAACACTGTGGGAGAATGTGGTGATGGCAACACTGTGGAAGTATGTCTGTGGTGGTGGCAACAATGTGGAAGTATGTCTGTGGTGATGGCAACACTGTGGAAGCATGTCTGTGGTGATGTCAACACTGTGGAAGTATGTATGTGGTAGTGGCAACACTGTGGAAGTATGTCTGAGATGGTAACACTGTGGGAGAATGTGGTGATGGCAACACTGTGGAAGTATGTCTGTGGTGGTGGCAACAATGTGGAAGTATGTCTGTCATGGCAACACTGTGGGAGAATGTGGCGATGGCAACACTATGGAGGTATGTCTGTGGTGGTGGCAACATTGTGGAAGTATGTCTGTGATGGTAACACTGTGGGAGAATGTGGTGATGGGAACACTGTGGAAGTATGTCTGTGGTGATGGCAACACTGTGGGAGTATGTGGTGATGGTAACACTGTGGTATAATGTGGGGATGGCAACGCTGTGGAAGTATGTCTGTAGTGATGGTAACACTGTGGGAGTATGTGGTGATGGTAACACTGGAAGAACGTCTGTGGTGATGGTAACACTGTGGGAATATGTCTATAGTGATTGTAATACTGTGGGAGAACGTCTATGGTGATGGTAACACTGTGGGAGAATGCCTATGGTGATTGTAACACTGTGGGAGAATGTCTATGGTGATGGTAGCACTGTGGGAGAATGTCTATGGTGATGGTAACACTGTGGGAGAATGTCTGTGGTGATAGTAACACTGTGGGAGAATGTATATGGTGATGGTAACACTGATGTTCTGTTCTTCTCTTCCTTCTTGTTCTCTCTTACATTTCTCCTTTGTCTCTTCTTCCTCTTCCGTTTCTCTTGCTTCACGGAGAAGCAGCCGAGAAGTAAAGATAACATTTTCCTCTTCCTCCTCTCTACGCTTCATCCCTCTTTTTCTCTCTATCTTCTACTGTCTCCTCTATCTTTTTCCTCTTCCTTCCTCTTCATACCTTTCCATTCCACTTATTTCAAAGTATTTCTCTATTTTTTCTCTTCTTCCACGTTCTTTCTCCTCTTTTGTCTTTCACCCCTTACTTCTTCCTCCTAATATTTTTTCTGTCCTCCGTCTTCTTCCTCTTCTTTCTTCCTCCTCTTTCTTCTTCCTTCTCCTCATGATAATGCTGCAGGAGGAACCCAAGTGCAGTTGACAGTGTCTTCACCGTATCAAGAATTAAGTGGGAATTATCTTACAAGTCATTGCAAAGAGCAATGTTGCTCAAATGTGATTTGAAAATCAAGTTAAGAGTGCTACACAGCACCACTAAGTTCAAGAGGCACTGTCGAAACGTTTCTCCTGCGCAGCGGGCTTCTTCAGTCGAAAACAAGCGATTGTGACACTGGATACAGGAGAATAGGTAGGGGAGGTAATTTTGAGGTGATCAGTCCCTAGCTTTGATAGAAGGTGATCAGTTCCTTGAGGACTGACATCCCACCTTCTCTCAAGGATGAGGAGCTGATCTCAGAATTGCCTCTCCACTTCCAGGCTGAACGGGCGAAACGTTTCGACGTAAGTGTTGCTCGTGTGTCTTAGAGATTGTTCAGCGATGTTTGTGATCCCAGAGTCTCATATATTTTGATGATATGAAGTATTAATACTAAGCATAGTTTAGAAATACACGTGACCAAACACTAGGACATATTAGAAAACGTTTCGGTCCTGGGACCTCGATCACTTCCGAAACGTTTTCTAAATATGTGCTAGTGTTTGCTCACGTGTCTTTCTAAACCAATTTGTCGGTATCTGATACCAAGGTTTATACCAGTATTAAGCATAGAATAAATTAAACCCTTTTTAAACGAGTTTCATAGACGGACTTCTCAGTCCAAGCAAAGTGACAGACCGCCTGCACGAGAAATTGAAACGCGGGTAAAAAGAGAACTGTATATCTCGGCTTCAAACACCCTCTTCGGCAGAGTTATGCAGATCAGAATTAAACGTGGGATGGGCAAATATTTTTGGTAGCGGGGTTGGGTTTGAGAATGACCTAGTATGCCAGTAGGCCTGCTGCAGTGTTCCTCCTTATGTTCTTATGAAAAGCTCTACCTTTGATGAGCTTCGAGAGTCTTACTGCTCTCGGAGCCCGGCCATGGGCCAGGTTCGTCACGCAGAGCGTGACGTTGTGGCATATATATATTTTCCTCTATTCTTCTACAACGTGTCTTTTCTTTACCATTCTTGGCATCTTCGGTACACAATTCGGGATCCAACTCCATCTACTGACCACGAGAGTGCTCATACCACACGGGAACCCTCTTGTATCCTGTGATCGTTGGCTTGTTTTGCTTGCGTGTAAATTTTCATGTTTTCTTCTTTGTTTTTTTAACACGAAATATTCTGGAAATGGATATCAAGAACATTCGCGCTGATCTGTGTTTTTTTCCGCATCACTGAAAAACACAAGAGGACCGAGGAGCGAGCCTCCAGCACTCCTGCTCAATGATGATGACGGGTTATGTACTTCACATTAACAATAATAATAATAATAATAATAATAATAAAAGCAAAGCAGAATCCCTTTTAGTGGTCTCTAATATAATTAAAACTTATAACTAAATATAATTATCAATATTTTTGTCAGTGATCGCATTTCTATTATTATTTCCCGGATCCGTTGTTCAATTTTCAGCCTCCATAACTGTGCATATATGTAGCACTTATAAAATAATATAAAAAAAACGCATTTAAGGATCAAGTGTTAACCCATGGGATAATAGCAAAGAATACTGTATTAATTTCGCTTCCGGGTTAATATTCATTAACTTGGTATTAGAGAGTCAGCGATTATCCTTATGCAAATTATCCCAGTAGTTCGCCTGGGAAGTTCTGTACTAGCTAACACCGTAGGTTATTATGGTGTGTTGTTATTGTCTTCGTGGGGAGAGACCTACTAGTAGGGGAGTCATATACACAGTCTGGGAAGTGGAAGGTAGTCAGGTTTGATCCTAGGAAGGGAAGTGGTGCTTCAGTTTCTTAGATCAAGGGCTTTTCACAAGTTTCTTTGGTGAGTAACACCTGAAAATTGGAAATTATTATTATTATTATTATTATTATTATTATTATTATTATAATTATTATAGCAATAGTAGTGATGGTAGTAGTAGTAGTTTTAGTAGTATCACTGAAAATATATTTATAAGGTATTCCCGTAGGGTACCTTTAAGTAGGTACCTGAATTCTGTTTTTGTTTATTACTTGAGAACGCCTCATCCAATGGGTGCAGGAGCCCTGTGGTCAGTGTTATAGAGACCATTCCCATATATTGTTTCCGTATTATACATTGAGAAAGCCTCTTCCGATCGGCCTCAAACTTTCACCACCGGTGTATCCTACTCAGAAGAAGGTTGGGATTGTTATAGGTGCCAATTTTATTTCTAAAATGGTATGTCATTATTTTTCAGGAAGTAAGTTTAGCATGCCTTTATAAAATGGCTTCAGTCTTTAATAGCTGATGCTTCTAGTGAAAAGAACAACTTGTAGGCTTATGCTGTTTTGGCTGAATGAACTTGAAATTGTTGGTGTCTATGTAATAGCCAGAGCATGTATTTTCTAGTCGGCTTCAAACTTTTAGTACTGGTGTGACTTTTCTCAAAGGAAGTTTTGCATTCATATTGGGTTGCCAAGATTTCCATTTGCCATTTTTTTTAACGAATTAATTTCCAAGCATTAAATATAGAATGGCTTCAAATTTTAAATGCTGGTGTATCTTAACTTTAAAAAGGAAGGGGGGGGGGGAGGTTGGTTTGATTTTTGGGGCTGTGTTAGGGCCAATTTGCCAATTTGGAAAAATTTAAATGCTCGTTGTCATGCTATAATTTGTGAATGCTCCATCCGATCGGCTTCAAACCTTCACCGCCGATACTTTGATAATGCAACTTCCAGTCGCCTTCAAACTTAGTATTGGCGTATTTTGGGATATTGATCTCAATGCTGTAGCTGGAGAATGCTTTACCGGATTAGCTCTAAACTCTCATTGTCGGTGTATATTATGTAGTGGAAGATTTGAATAAATTCTGGACTGTGTGAGTATCAAAGGGTTTCTTTTATTAAAAAAAAATTGGGATGCAAGTTTTAAGGCGACAACTTGTCAATGCCTCTTCTAACTGACTTCGGATCTTCAACTCAGTTATTGAACTGCATTAGAAACTTAGATGTACTCTGTACTCATTCCTTCTGCGTGCATTGAGTTAGAGGGAGCTGAGCTAATGCAGTGAGGTAGAAGAGGCTCGGCTTAGGGGATTCAAGGATACTTTTGTAATAATGGCAGAATTATCGACAATATGTTAGGTAAAAGGACACAAGTGCAACTAATGCGATATTTTATTGTGGCAACGTTTCGCTCTCCAGGAGCTTTGTCAAGGATATTTTTCTCGAATAGCGCAACGACTGATACACATCTGGTTATAATAATAATAATAATAATAATAATAATAATAATAATAATATTATTATTATTATTATTATTATTATTATTATTATTATTATTATTATTATTATTATTATTATCATTATTATTATTATTATTAGTTATATATTAATGGGGAAGCCCATAAGGGTCTTACTGTCTTGTGGTAGTGAGAGAGGCTGGAACTTGCGCGCCTCTGGGGGCAGCAGCAGCAGCAACTGCACCTCCTCCTTCCCGAGTGACGCCTTAAGTCTCCCAGGTTTGTCAAGGAATCCCCTCCCGATCTTCATTTCCGACTATCACATCCAACTGCTTGCGGCAAGATCCTGCAGAGATCCTCGGCAAACTTTACCCGAACAAATAAGACGCCTGAGACAGGGACTGGAGAGTGCCTCGGGGTGCCGGGTGTCTGACCCTTGCAGGTGGCACTGAGCGTCACCTGCGCCTACTTGCTGGCACCTGATGGCACCTGGCTTGCCCTGCTGGAGGCAGGGGAGGCCACGTTTCAGGGCAGGCTAAATAAAAGATGCATGGAGGGAATTGTTTGTGTTGAACTCCGGTACTATTGATCCCCAGGTACTTGTTAAGTCCTCAAACTGTATACTGAATCCTCAGGTATTTGGTAAATCTTGTTACCTCTTACTAGATCCTCAGGTACTTAATACTATCTACTGCATCCTCAGGTATATAGAAAGTCCTGTACTATCTGATGGATCCCCGGATACTTGATAAGTCCTGTTACCTACTGAATCTTTAGGTATCTAACAAGCCCAGTCATAGCCGGGTCGAAACCCTCTCTGCTTCCGTCAAAATTTCGACTCGTCTGTAATGCGCATCACATGTAGCAAATCCAGGGGATCACCATGACACGTCTCTGTAACACAGTGACCAACCCTCAGGTAGAGAAGCTGGTCTCTAGTTTAAAACACTGATGAGTCACAGGTATGTCAGGAAATGTTTTTTTTTTAGTTTTGGGCAGTGGAACGATCTAGACAGCGAAGAAGTAGAGGTAGGATCCATACATAGTTTTAAGATTAGGTATGACAGGACTCACAAAGCTAGGAAAAGGTGAACCCCCCAGCGGCCAGCGGAAAGGCAGGGCCAGGAGCAGAGACTTGACGCCTGCAACCAGAAATACGTGAGTACAAGTAGGCACACACACACACGGACCAGCAGCATCAAAGTAATGGTTTCCTGTTTGGCCTGGCTGGCACTTAGGAGGCGACCAGAGGAGCTGCCTCACACCCAGTTAACAAACCAGTGATTTACACTTAATTGTTACGGCCCTCGACCCCTGCCTGTGTCTCCCCTTCCCTCCCTCCCCTAACCCCTCCTCACCCCATTCTCACTCACCCCTCCTTACATCCCCTCACCTCTCTTAACCCCCATTTTCCACTCTCTCGCCCATCCTTTGCCCGTCTCCCTCCTCTTCCCTAGGTGTCCCCCATTTCCCTTCCCTTTCATTATCTAACCAACTAACTTCAATTTTCTCTCCCCTTCCTTTCCCCATTACACTCCCTCATTCTCCCTCATCCGTACCCCCCATGTCTTCTTTTCTTCCCTACTTCCGTTTACCAGCTGATCCGGTGCCGGATCAGCCGGGCTGTGGTTCGTGCGTTGGACTACGTGTTTCGTGGAGGTTCTTTCGTAGATTGGGTAATGAACAGACGAGTTTGGGATGGTAACTTGGTGTATTGAGGACAAATAGACAGGGTGGAATCTCAAGAGTCCGCAGGCCTGCGTCTATCTCTATTCGGTGTCTGGATGGTAACTGAGGCACTGCCCCGAGCAGGGCTCATAGCGTACAAAGGGTTGACCTTTGACATGGGTGACCTTTGACATTGGGCTAACGGTTGCATCGGTTGGTCACGTGAGCAGAAACGGTTATACCCTATGAACTCTCACTGAGCTTACAGTGACATACGTGCGGCCAGCAATAACAGCCTGGTTGATCAGGCCCTGATCCACCGGGAGGCCTGGTCGTAGACCGGGCCCCGGGGGCGTTGATCCCCGAAATACCCTCCAGGTAGACAAGCACATAGAGTGGTGGAGCACCTAGAAAGGAATGTACTCATACATGACAACCAGCACGACTTCAGGGAAGAGAAATCCTGCACCACAAACCTATTGGAGTTCTATGACAAGATAACAGAAGTAAGACAGGAGAGGGATGGGTAGACGGCATCTTCTTGGACTGTAAGAAGGCTTTCGACACAGTACCACACAAGAGACTGATTGAAAAGCTAGAGGAGCAGGCAGAAATAGGAGGGAAAGTACTGCAATGGATACTTGACAGGAAGGAAATAACGTGTGTCGATACAAGACGAGATATCAGAGTGGGTGCATGTGTCGAGATGGGTTCCACAAGGGTCAATCCTAGGTCCGATGCTCTTTCTTGTATATGTGAGTGACATGACAGAAGGGATAGTCAGAGGTGTCCCTGTTCACAGACGATGTGAAAACTAGTGAGGAGAATACAAGCACACAGAAATCACTCCCTACGAAAGGAGATACCTAAAGTCAGTACCGAATCAGCCGGGCTGTGGTTCGTACGTTGGACTACGTGCGGCCAGCAGTAACAGCCTCGTTGGTCAGGCCCTGATCCACCGGGAGGCCTGGTCATAGACCGGGCCGCGGGGACGTTGATCCCCGGAATACCCTCCAGGTAGACTCCAGGTAGGTAAGCCTACAAGGAGATCTGGACAGGCTGCAAGCCTTGTCCGACACATGGCTCCTGGAGTTTAACCCCAGCAAGTGCAAAGTCATGAGGCTGCAACACTCACTCAAGGAAAAGTATCTTGGGGTGAGCATCATACCGAGCACATCTCCTGAGGCGCACTTCAGCCAAATAACTGCTGCAGCATACGGTCGCCTGGCAAACCTGAGAATAGCGTTTCGACATCTAAGTAAAGAGTCATTCACGACACTACACATTGTACGTCAGGCCCATATTGGAGTATGCAGCACCAGTATAGAACCCACACCTGGTTAAACAAGTAAAAAAAATTGAGAAATTGCAAAAGTTTGCAACAAAACTAGTCCCTGAGCTGAGGGGGTTTGTTCTACGAGGAGAGATTAAGGGAACTCAACCTGACGACACTGGAGGACAGAAGGGATAGGGAGGACATGATAACAACATATAAAATACTGAGAGAAAATGACAAGGTGGATAGGGACAGAATGTTTCAGAGCTGTGACACAGCAACAAGGGGTCACAAATGGAAGTTGAAAACTCATTAATCACAGGGATGTCAGTCATAGAGTTGTCAGGAAGTGGAACAGTCTGGAAAGTGATGTAGTAGAAGGAGGATTCATGCATAGCTTTAAGAAGAGATATGATGAAGCTCATGGAGCAGAGAGTGAAGAGGCGAGGCCTGGAGCTGTGAATCGACCCCTGCAACCACAAATAGGAGGTAAGTACACACACCTTAATATGCAATGGGAATAACAGAGAGAGCATGTCGTTCACCAAACGAAGCAGAAAAACAACAACGACAATGAGGACCAGAACAAGAAAAAAAATAAAAGAAAAAAAGGTAGAGAAGCGAGGAGAAATCCCCGAGGTGAACACAAGAATGAGAAAAACAAGAACCCGCAAGTGAGAAAAGAAACTGAGAGGTCATTTGAGATCGACATAACGGCAAAACGGCTGCATCAGAACAACTGCCACACAGTCCCTTGAGAGAGAGAGAGAGAGAGAGAGAGAGAGAGAGAGAGAGAGAGAGAGAGAGAGAGAGAGAGAGAGAGAGAGAGAGAGAGAGAGAGAGGACAACAACAGCGGTCTAGGTAACACGACTGGAGAAGTAAGGCGAGCTCACAAGGAAGAGCAAAGTGCTCTAGAAGAAACTCATCATGACGTAGCGGCGTATTGATGCCTGTGTAGTACCGTTGTGATGCCTATGTGTAGTACCGTTGTGATGCCTATGTGTAGTACCGTTGTGATGCCAATGTGTAGTACCGTTGTGATGCCTATGTGTAGTACCGTTGTGATGCCTATGTGTAGTACCGTTGTGATGCCTATGTGTAGTACCGTTGTGATGCCTATGGTGTAGTACCGTTGTGATGCCTATGTGTAGTACCGTTGTGATGCCTATGTAGACGTGATGTAGTACCGTTGTGATGCCTATGTGTAGTACCGTTGTGATGCCTATGTGTAGTACCGTTGTGATGCCTATGTGTAGTACCGTTGTGATGCCTATGTGTAGTACCGTTGTGATGCCTATGTGTAGTACCGTTGTGATGCCTATGTGTAGTACCGTTGTGATGCCTATGTGTAGTACCGTTGTGATGCCTATGTGTAGTACCGTTGTGATGCCTATGTGTAGGTACCGTGTGATGCCTATGTGTAGTACCGTTGTGATGCCTATGTGTAGTACCGTTGTGATGCCTTGTATGTATGTAGTAACCGTTGTGATGCCATGTGTAGTACCGTTGTGATGCCTGATGTGTAGACCTGTTGTGATGCCTATGTGTAGTACCGTATCCAGTAGCCTATGTAGTGCTCTACCAGTCATCAGGTGTAAATGTGCCTATGGGTGTTACTACATACCAGTAGCCATCATGCAGTGTTATAAAGTGTATCACGTTTAAATGTGCTATGGGTGTTATACATACCAGTAGCCATCATGCAGGTGTTACTACATACCAGTGCCATCATGCAGGTGTTACTACATACCAGTAGCCATCATGCAGGTGTTACTACATACCAGTGCCATCATGCAGGTGTTACTACATACCAGTAGCCATCATGCAGGTGTTACTACATACCAGTAGCCATCATGCAGGTGTTACTACATACCAGTAGCCATCATGCAGGTGTTACTACATACCAGTAGCCATCATGCAGGTGTTACTACATACCAGTAGCCATCATGCAGGTGTTACTACATACCAGTAGCCATCATGCAGGTGTTACTACATACCAGTAGCCATCATGCAGGTGTTACTACATACCAGTAGCCATCATGCAGGTGTTACTACATACCAGTAGCCATCATGCAGGTGTTACTACATACCAGTAGCCATCATGCAGGTGTTACTACATACCAGTAGCCATCATGCAGGTGTTACTACATACCAGTAGCCATCATGCAGGGTGTTACTACATACCAGTAGCCATCATGCAGGTGTTACTACATACCAGTAGCCATCATGCAGGTGTTACTACATACCAGTAGCCATCATGCAGGTGTTACTACATACCAGTAGCCATCATGCAGGTGTTACTACATACCAGTAGCCATCATGCAGGTGTTACTACATACCAGTAGCCATCATGCAGGTGTTACTACATACCAGTAGCCATCATAGGTGTTACTACATACCAGTGCCATCATGAGGTGTTACTACATACCAGTAGCCATCATGCAGGTGTTACTACATACCAGTAGCCATCATGCAGGTGTTACTACATACCAGTAGCCATCATGCAGGTGTTACTACATACCAGTAGCCATCATGTAGGTGTTACTACATACCAGTAGCCATCATGTAGGTGTTACTACATACCAGTAGCCATCATGCAGGTGTTACTACATACCAGTAGCCATCATGCAGGTGTTACTACATACCAGTGGCCATCATGCAGGTGTTACTACAAATGACTCAGTGCCATCATGTTAGGTGTTACTACATACCAGTAGCCATCATGCAGGTGTTACTACATACCAGTAGCCATCATGCAGGTGTTACTACATACCAGTAGCCATCATGTAGGTGTTACTACATACCAGTAGCCATCATGTAGGTGTTACTACATACCAGTAGCCATCATGTAGGTGTTACTACATACCAGTAGCCATCATGCAGGTGTTACTACATACCAGTAGCCATCATGCAGGTGTTACTACATACCAGTAGCCATCATGTAGGTGTTACTACATACCAGTAGCCATCATGAGGTGTTACTACATACCAGTAGCCATCATGCAGGTGTTACTACATACCAGTGCCATCATGCAGGTGTTACTACATACCAGTAGCCATCATGCAGGTGTTACTACATACCAGTAGCCATCATGCAGGTGTTACTACATACCAGTAGCCATCATGCAGGTGTTACTACATACCAGTGGCCATCATGCAGGTGTTACTACATACCAGTAGCCATCATGCAGGTGTTACTACATACCAGTAGCCATCATGCAGGTGTTACTACATACCAGTAGCCATCATGCAGGTGTTACTACATACCAGTGGCCATCATGCAGGTGTTACTACATACCAGTGGCCATCATGCAGGTGTTACTACATACCAGTGGCCATCATGCAGGTGTTACTACATACCAGTGGCCATCATGCAGGTGTTACTACATACCAGTAGCCATCATGTAGGTGTTACTACATACCAGTGGCCATCATGCAGGTGTTACTACATACCAGTGGCCATCATTCAGGTGTTACTACATACCAGTAGCCATCATGCAGGTGTTACTACATACCAGTAGCCATCATGCAGGTGTTACTACATACCAGTAGCTATCATGCAGGTGTTACTACATACCAGTAGCCATCATGCAGGTGTTACTACATACCAGTAGCCATCATGCAGGTGTTACTACATACCAGTAGCCATCATGCAGGTGTTACTACATACCAGTAGCCATCATGCAGGTGTTACTACATACCAGTAGCTATCATGCAGGTGTTACTACATACTAGTAGCTATCATGCAGGTGTTACTACATACCAGTAGCCATCATGCAGGTGTTACTACATACCAGTAGCCATCATGCAGGTGTTACTACATACCAGTAGCCATCATGCAGGTGTTACTACATACCAGTAGCCATCATGCAGGTGTTACTACATACCAGTAGCCATCATGCAGGTGTTACTACATACAGACCTCAAAGGCATCATAAAAATGCTACTATGACTATCTGATAATTCAAGCTTTTCTCAGTTAATTTCAATACAATTTTTTTTAGCGTCATTATCTCCGTAGATTTCTTTTACCCAACAATTGAATAAGTAAGAAAGTTTATTCAGGTATACACAAATACATTTACATATATTATCATACATAGCAGCATATGTGTAGAGAACCTAGGATAACCCAAAAAAGTCAGACAGAGTGACTTATTTCCATTGGGGTCCATTAGAATACCTCCAGTAGGTCTGGAATACGAGAACTCAGTGGAGTTTCTTATTCCAGCGTGAGTGGAGTTTCTAACACATTTTTCCTCTCTGGATGCGACCCATAACAGACTGCTAATACACAGGTGCTTATTTTTTATTGCTAGGTGGACATAGGGATCTAAGGAAATTTGCCCATATGTTTCTGCCAGGAAATCGAACCAGGGATTTTGCGATTGTGAGTCCAGCGCTCTTCCCAGTGAGCTACGTGGCACCCCCGAGACGACGACAACAACACGACGGCACAGGGAGACTAGACACAGTATAGGAAAACAGATCTCTATGAGCAAGTGTAACGAGTGGGGGATGGGGTTCCATACGGATAGACATTGAGACAAGCGCTGTTCCTGGCGCACGTAAACGACGCGCCGGAAGAGTCCGGTGTATACTTATTCGCAGATAAGGTGAAAAAAAAAATAGAAAAAACTCTGAGATGACAGGACAGAACCACCAACTGACCTGGACAAACTGCTGAGATGGTCTGACAAGTGACGAGTGAAACTCAACCTTAAGAAAGTTCACTGTGATAAAATTGAGAAAGAAGAAAGAAGTCTGGAGAAAGCGGAACAATATTGGGAAATACAAATACTGGGACAATACTTTGTAGTGCCACGATATTACCTGGAAATAGTTGGTTAATACAGGGATATAAAAGGGCATTGGAAAAAACAGGATAATATTGGGAAAATGAGAATATACTGGGAAATACTGTCACACAATGCCGTCAAAAAATCTGAGAAATACAGTGAAAACAATGGAAAATTCCAGGATAATACTGGGAAATACCGGGACAATACTAGGCAATGTCGGGACAATACTGACTGCACTTGCCGGTCATTTTCACTTCCTATTGCCCATGGATTCATGTGTTGAAGGTCTCCTAGCCTAATGGCTTCGTGTTAGTTCTAATGTGCCGAGTAATGTATGTAGTCTCTATCTCCTCGGCTCTGGTGACGTAAGCACATATTTGTTCATACTCTTTTCGTTTTATTTTTTTTTTACTTTTAATTGTCAGAACTAGTAGGTGCTGGAGGACTGTAGATTTGTTAGTAGTCAATGGTTCTCTATATCAATCAGTTGCCATTGATCTGTTGGAATGTTCCCTTTATACATCTCGTTTCTCATCATAGACCTCACATGAGTGTTTGACCTGGACACTCCACATCTGCCACACCAATTTCATGGTCCGCACGAGTGTGTAATAAATAATATATATATACTAGTTACTAGCATTCTTACTAGTTCTTGTTCTTATTTCCTCTTATCTCCATGGGAAAGTGTAACAGAATTCTTCCTCCGTATGCCATGCGTGTCGTAAGAGTCGACTAAAATGCCGGGAGCAAGGGGCTAGTAACCCCTTCTCCCATAACATTACTAAAGTTAAAAAGAAGCTTTTGTTTTTCTTTTTGGGCCACCCTTAGAAAATCATAGAGGGATTAGTACCAAATTTGCACACGAAAATCCCTCCCAATGAAAGTAAAAGACTAGGCAGACGATGCAACATCCTCCCAATGAAAAGCAGGGGTGCCACTAGCACGTTAAGAGACTACACAATAAGTGTCAAGGGCCCAAGACTGTTCAACTGCCTCCCAGCATACATAAGGGGGATTACCAATAGACCCCTGGCTGTCTTCAAGCAGGCACTGGACAGGCACCTAAAGTCGGTACCTGACCAGCCAGGCTGTGGTTCGTACGTTGGACTGTGTGCGGCCAGCAATAACAGCCTGGTTGATCAGGCCCTGATCCACCATGAGGCCTGGTCACAGACCGTGCCGCAGGGGCGTTGACCCCCGTAACTCTCTCCAGGTAAACTCCAGGTAAACCCTGCCTCAGTGGGAAATGGCCGATTGGTTGAAAGATATATATATGTCGTGCCGATTAGGTAAGTTAGTTAGTTCAGACTCTCAGGTAAGGACCCACTAGGGGCGAGGGGGAAGTGGGGACAGAAGAAGAATAGCCGGTGAGAGGAAGAGCTTAAGTAGAAGAGAAAGAGTCAGGACTAAATCCAACAGTCTAACTACTTATATTCTCGATTAGGTAAAAACTTACGATTTTGGCTTAAATAGCAACGCTCACCTTGCCATATAAGACAAGTGAAAATTTGTGTATGTAATAATTTCGCCAAAATCATTCTGAACATAACGAAAAAAATATATTTCATTGTGTTTGTTTATTATTAAATTAATGTTAACGTATCTAAAATATATTTAGTTGGGTTAGGCTAAATGAAATTGCGCTTGTTGTAATAAGGTTAGGTAGGTTTTCAAAGTTTCTCTTGGTACAAAATTATAAATTTTTACATTAACATAAATGAAAAAAATATATCTTTAAACGTATAAGAGAAAATTTTAGAAAGGACTTAATTTTAGATGAGTTCTTGCTAATTGACCAGTTTTACCTAATCGGCACGACATATATATATATATATATATATATATATATATATATATATATATATATATATATATATATGCAAAAGATCCAGTAATCAGGTGATATCAGAATATGCAGACAACCACTATGAAATAGAGAATTCAGGCTTTCGTGACTACTCACATTATCAGGAACTATGATAATGTGAGTAGTACTATAATTTCTATTTTTCATAGTTATCTTATATATATAATATATATATATATATATGTACTCACCTAATTGTGGTTGCAGGGGTCGATACTCAGCTCCTGGCCCCGCCTCTTCGCTGTCCGCTACTGGGTCTCTGCTCTCCCTGCTCCATGAGCTTTATCATACCTCGTCTTAAAACTATGTATGGTTCCTGCCTCCACTATATCTTTCTCTAGACTATTCCACTTCCTGACTACTCTGTGGCTGAAGAAATGCTTCCTATCATCCCTTTGACTCATCTGAGTCTTCAGCTTCCAGTTGTGTCCCCTTGTTTCTGTGTTCCCTCTCTGGAACATCCTGTCCCTGTCTACCTTGTCGATTCCCCGCAGTATTTTGTATGTCGTTATCATGTCTCCTCTGACCCTTCTTTCCTCCAGTGTTGTTAGTCCTATTTCCCTCAACCTTTCTTCATAGGACAGACCCCTGAGTTGTGGAACTAACCTTGTCGCAAACCTTTGCACTTTCTCTAGTTTCTTTACGTGCTTGACCAGGTGTGGGTTCCAGACTGGTGCTGCATACTCTAGTATGGGCCTGACGTACACGGTGTACAGTGTCTTGAACGATTCCTTGTTAAGGTAACGGAACGCTAATCTTAGGTTTGCCAGTCGCCCATATGCTGCCGCAGTTATCTGGTTGATGTGTGTACTCACCTAATTGTACTCACCTAATTGTGGTTGCAGGGGTCGAGACTCAGCTCCTGGCCCCGCCTCTTCGCTGTCTGCTACTGGGTCTCTGCTCTCCCTGCTCCATGAGCTTTATCATACCTTGTCTTAAAACTATGTATGGTTCCTGCCTCCACTATATCTTTCTCTAGTCCATTCCACTTCCTGACTACTCTGTGGCTGAACATCCTGTGTGTGTGTGTGTGTGTGTGTGTAATAATAATATACACTATTTACAAGAATTAGTACATGAGAGTCACTAAAGTACACACCCCAGCATTCCCCTCTTCTCCTAACCCCATAACAGTGAAAAAGGACACTTGTGTATAGTTCAGGACACAGTATCTTCCACAGTTTGTGGGTATCACCATGCCATTTAAAATCACATGACAACCTACAGATCAAATCGCCAAAATATTATAACGAGAGAGGGGGGAGGGTCAAAAGCTATAAGTTATAATATATATTTCTTGCTTAAGCATAACCTTCGTTCAGAATCTTAATCCACTACACTTAACGTAAATTTACAGTTAAATTACCTTAGTGTGAGTTCTAGGTTCACTCCACAAGGCGCCTCTTTTCTGGACGACGGCAGCAAATTTTTCAACTCTGAGTGCCATCCCAAGACTGATTCTCTCCACTGCACTATACTGCATTTGTGTCTATTTTTTTTCATATCCTTCTATCAACTGATCACCGCCCAACTAAACTATTTGCCCTCACATCTTATAAATATACCCCAAAACCCTAAAATGGCATTGATTCACTGATATCTTATCTATATCAGCACAATCTTGCCCCCTCCCAGGCCATATCAACACATGTCAAAAGGTGTTGAATATACTAAACACAGTTTCAATAAAATCCCACAATACTACCTTAATTACTTTATGCACAATCAAATAATTTTACCTATTCTGATCCTCTCAACAGCAGAGTGGTCTGCAAGCACAAAGTAGAGCACACATTTCTAATGTGAGCGTTGAAGATTTGAAACCAGTTAGATGAGACATTGACAAGTTTTCACGGAAACTACAAGAGACTTCCTTCAATAAAAGATGATAAACTGGCACTTAACAACCCAAAATGAATTTGAGCCGTCCTCTAAGTAAGATATGCCAGCTTTTAAAGTTTAAAGGCGATCGGTGGAAGAATTCTTAGTTATCACAGAGACCAATATCATAAAATACACCAGCATATCAAGTTTAACGCCGATCAAACATTGCACTCCCAAGTTATCGGCGTTGTAAGGCGCTCGGATGATTCATTCACAAATTATCGTCAGTAGGCTTGTTGCCGTGTAGGCCAGTAGGCTTGGTGCTGTGATCTTGTTTATGTATGTTCTTGTCCCATCTGAGTCTGGGTACAAATTTCAGAATAAGAATGGATGGTGAAAATTTTACATGCTTATTTTGTGGTATGTTGAATGTTCACTTGCAGAGTGATTGTCCAATAAATTCAACCCTTGGATCATTTCAAAATTAATTTAAATTGGTCTCTAACTTCGTTTAAATATTCATATTTTAGTTTTTTGTGGACTGACATTATCATAGGCACATTCTTGCCGAACTGGTTTGTCTATAGAAGACCTACGGAAGTCTCTCATCTCACGTTGATAGAGTTCAACACTACGCATGTTTTCAACCCTCATATGGAATATGAATATGAAACATAGCTAGCTTTTGTTCCCGCTATGCAACTGTCATACAGAATAGGGTACCAACACACTGATAAATAATAAAAAAAAAAACTATACAAATTCACGTATTGGAAAATAGGAATGCATTTGGTGTGTAGTTCACAGCGTCGAGGAAGATTGACATTGGTAAATCGCCTACTCCAACTCCTTGACACCGGACAGGTTTAGGCTGTTTGAAGCAAGACCTCGCCAGGGAAAGGTTAACTCTGTATTATTATGGTATTGTTGCGTCAGGAGACCAGTGTTGTTGATGTTGTTTTATATATACATAGTTGAATTTAAAGTATAAGAGTTGTGAGTATGAAGATACAAAGAAATAAAAGAAACAGAACCGTGACTTGAACAATACACAAATAGCGCACATAGGAGAGGAGCTTACAACGACGTTTCGGACCGAAACGTCGTTGTAAGCTCCTTGCTCCTGTGTGCCGGTTATTTGTGTATGAAAATATAGTATGATAAACAAACTTTTACCTATGACAACGTTTCACTCTGAGTAAAACGTTGTGCCAATGGAAGCTTGTTTTGAATATTTTGTGTTTATGCTCATACCTGTTGGTATTACACCTGTACATCCAGGCTAAGACCTGGAATCCTTTCTCCGCTCATTTCATAACCTAGCACCTATCTAGTGTACAATACCACTCCCTAGGATACCACCCACAACAGTCAACTAATTCCTTGTACCTATTTACTGTTAAGTGAACACAGGCAGCAGATGTATGGCGACTCGGCCCATACCCCTCGCCTAACAAGGGTATCAAACCCGATCGCTATACCACTGAGCTATTGTTGTGAAACCATTGTAAAGGATACATATGAACATAAGAATGGAGGAACACTGCAGAAGGCCTACTGGCCCATTACAAGGCAGGTCCTTATCAAAACCACCCCTTCCCAAAGGTACCCAAGAATTTACTCCCGTACCCATAACACCAGTCAAACCCAACCCTCCCACCCACAGTATTTATCCGTATGTGATTAAAGGGAATGACCTGCAGTTTCTGGGTGCAATCATTTAGTTAACATTCGTTTGGCGTGATGGCATCCTACCTGCATGGCTTAGCTCCATTCTGAGTATAATAATAATATATCAAGAGGAATAATGGGTCTCCACCTCCTCAAGATCCCCACCTCCCCAAGATCTCCACCTCCTCAGGATCTCCCCCTCTCTAGGATCACCTCCTTCCCAGGATCTCCATCTCCCCAGAATCTCCACTAACCCAGAATCTCCACTAACCCAGGATCTCCACTAACCCAGGATCTCCACCTCCACAGGATCTCCATCTCCCCAGCATTTCCACCTCCACAGATAAATCAATAATAGACAATAAATGGTCTGTGGTGGACGAAACGCCTTCTCAATAACATGACATAAACAACATGTTGTTTATGTCATGTTATTGAGAAGGCGTATTTTATTTCTCTGACATATATTCCCAGGTAGAAACAGTTAACTAAAATTATACGCCAACATTTTATTTTGCACCTCAACTAACTTAACAGCCTAACTTAAGCTAACTTTGCTAAAATGGGCGTAATTTTAGCTAAAAAAAAAGTTACCTGAACTATCTAAGAATTTACATAAATTTATTCAACTCTGTTTTTACCAGAACGAGCAAATATTCCGATGAATCTATGTATGCTGTGGCAGGTCCATCATAATCATCTACTGAATGTCATGAGTCTGTCCACTGTAACCATTGGAAGCTTTAGTTTATCTTTAATACTCATTCAGCGAGGTATAAATTTGCTCACAACAAATGCCAGTTTTGTGGAGCCTGTTTCTGAATAGCTCACTTCGCCAGCCAGGGCTACATTGTTTATAAGGCATTTTTATAAGGCAGTGCTCAAAGTTTTGGAACTCTTACGTGTCTGTTCGGCGTTAAATGTACAGAGAGTTAATGGATGCTAACAATATTTCAAGATAGTTAATCCGCCGCCAACGATGCAGTGATTGTAGAAGAATTCTTTTAATTTGCCATTACCTCTGCATCTTTTTGATATAGTCAGTTATTGGATTATTTCTTCTTCTGTAGTTTCCTCGTGATTCCTTTGTTCTTGGGAACTTGATCTTAGACTGCTGCCTCTCTGGTGAGGTTTTATTCGAATTCATGGTAGACTTCAAGGGCCGAGAAGCAGCTGTCCATTCCCCTTCTTCCAACGAGTGCTCACCGTCGCTTAGAGAAGAACTGAAGCCAGACGAGTTGTTAGATGAGTTTCTGAAGTGAAAGTTTACGTTGTCGTCGAATCTAATTTTGCCAAGGCCTGTTAGGTGGGACGATGGGCGATTTGGCCTCGGAGGTTGTGGGTGATGAGACGTGTTGGCCAAGACAGAGCCTCTGATAACATTATGATCAACGAGGGAACCAGAGGGTCTAATGTGCTGGTGCTGCGCCCCGAGCACCACGTTCACAAAGTTGTGCTTGTCCTTCCGGGCAATTTCATTCTGTAAATTGTAATCATTGGTCAACCGCGATATATCACCAGAATACTGGTCTCTTAGAGGCTGTGAATCCTCAGGATGGAAGGACACAATAGGATTCATGAAACCGGTGGTTGGGTCTACGAAAGTTGATTCAAACACTGTATTTTCCAAGCTTTCAATGTAACCCTGTCCTCCGTGGCTCACATCGCTGTTTTGGGTATGCATGTGGTCTCCCTCTGTGGTGGGGCCAAAATAGAGATCTTGACGGTGGTTGTAGCTGCTAGCGGGAGAATAATGGGTGACGCTTCCCTTGTTGTTGGTAGGGTAGGCAGCCTCGCCTGGGTCAGTCACGTCCTCCATAAACTGAAGGAAGTTGTCTTCCGCTGATTGCAACATGTGCGACCACGTCTCTATCATGGTTGACATGTGTCTGAAACATGAGAAATAAGATCGTTACATGGGCACACGCCACATATGACAACATATGCACACGCACCCGTACACAATGCAACATTCAGAACAAAATAAACCTCATTCGTACGTACAAGGGGACATTAGGAACACTGCACGCTTACGTATACATAAAACAAAATTCAGAATACGATAAGCATCGTACGTAATACTAGTACTGAAGTATACGACGCTAGATGAGAACTTTCATCTCATCAAGCTGTATGATCCCTAAGGGTTTAGTGCTCACTAAGGAATATAATATATCATCAAGAATAAAAAGAAAGCTGATAAAATACAGAGGCTTGCCACGAGGTTGGTCCCGGAACTAAAAGTGCTGGAATATGGTGAGTGGTTTAGAAAAACTAAATCTCACATATATAGAGGCGACAGAGTAGACAGAGGCAGACGGTTTGTTATGGGAAGGAACTCATCTAGGGACTAGACTGGAAACTAGAAGTTCAAATGACGGAGATTAACATAAACAATCAAAGTAAGATTGCGAGCAATATAAATTCATTAGGAGACGTAGTGAATGTAAAATCAATACAAGAAGTCAGTAAGTCATCAGTAAGCCACACCGCCTTAAGTACTCTTAACGCAATATATAATAGTTTTAACTATGGCCATAATTTTTAAAGGGGTGGACCGGTAAGCCAGCGGAAGGCCTCGGTCAGATGACCAAAAGCTCCAACGATGGGTCATCATATGACTAAGACCCGCGTCAGAAAACATTTGTCCTGTTTCCTGACGAACGTTACCTGACCTAACCTAACCTCTTAGCACAGAATCCTTTTAAGATTTTGTACACGACATATGTAATACTAGTCTTAGAGCATTCAGCACCAGCATGGAGCCCACACATTTTCAAGAAAGAACAGGAAAGTACCTGGAATAAAGGATCCGTGCTATGAAAAACACGAAAAGAGTAAAATCTCACGTTAATAAAGAGAAAAATACTCAGAGGATACATCACAACATACATAATATTCAGTGACATCAGCAAATAACCAAAGACAAGCTGTTTACAATGACAAAACACATGAAAACTGATCCAGAGGACTCGTCTCAAGCATCAGGACCAGCAGTGTTCTGGCTCTAGAAAAGGAAAAAAGTCGGCTGGTTCCAGGAAAGTGAAACTTCATGTGAATTGTAAGTCCATGTAGAGCACACACAATTTCAGGAGTAGGCATTACAAAAATCCTTGGGGGGGTTAGGTTAGCATCACACCAGTCGACTGCTGCTTCAGAGACCTAGCCCAGGAGCTAGAGTTCATACCTACAGGCACGAACACATACTATGAAGAATAGAAATCACAATACGTTGGCTGGAGCAACTCACAAATAACCCCCACCTACAGTAAGAGAGAGAACCTTATGACGACGTTTCGGTCCGTCGTGGACCATTGTCAGATCAGAGTGATTCAGGACAGAGTGAAACGTCGTCATAAATTTCCTCTCTTAAGAGAGGAAACTCATGCCGAGTTAGTTGTGAGACAATGACACATGCGAAAAAAAAATGTAAATCATTGTACATCAATACACACACAACCCGCACATATAAAAAGAGAGGAGCTTACGACGACGTTTCGGTCCGACTTGGATCATTTACAAAGTCACACTAACACAAAGGACAGGTGGAAGGGGTATTTATAGGCAGGCAGACAGGGGAGGGCACAAGAAAGTGGTGGAGGGGTAATAATGGATGTAGTAGTGGTAGTGGTAGTAGTAGTATTGTGCCTTTTTTTGTTATTTATTGAATATCAAAACAGAACGATAAACATAGGAAATAAGTACACAAAAAGAAGAAAAAAAGCATTTTTAAACAGAAACAAAATATATAAATAAAAAATTAAAACAAAACATAAATGCGACAGGTTCAATAAACAAGACAGTTCTGCCACTGTTTCCCCCCAGGTTGACACTGGAGTGACGTGGTCGCACGTCGCCAGCCCCTGGAAAGCTAATTAATACATTGATGCCGTTCTCTCTGCCGTGAGAATGATGGCCACTTAAGTGAGATCTCCTGGGGAAACTTTGACACTTTGCTGCCAACAGCTTGCTTGAATATCATTCTCAGATGATTAATAGCTCAAGTTCCTGTACTCGCCGAATTGTACTCTCCGAGTGGTGTTTGCCGGTGGAAAGGGTGTCGAGTTTCGGCTCCTGCCTCTGTATCATAAATTGCAATCGCTGGGAATATCATATCAAAACTTTAGGTGTGTGTGGGGGGACTACTGGTATATATATATATATATATATATATATATATATATATATATATATATATATATATATATATATATATATATATATATATATATATATTTTTATTCACAAAAAGTACTAAACCTGCATGTGCACACGTTACAATAATTTAACACCCTCTGATATCTAATTAATAACCAGGAAACCAGTCCCCACTGTCGGAGATTATCTCCACCTTTATGATCGATCTATCAGCTTACTTCTCGAAGAAGTACTCGCTCCTCCGGTTAGGATAGAGGAAGATGAGGACGATGTAGAGTAGCAGCAGAAGAAAGGGCCAGCCGAAGAAGAGGATAGAGACGGCGGTGTTGGACCAGGAGCTGGAGCTAAGGCCTATTACGTTAGCCAGTAAGTCCGCCTGGGGAAAGCTGACCACGGCAGTGCGAGGGTTTAATCCCCCCTTCAGCCATTCGGCCCTGAGGGAAACAAAGAAAATGTTTTTTTTTTAATTTTAAATATAATAATAATAATAATAATAATAATAATAATAATAATAATAATAATAATAATATCTTTATTTACTACAAGTACATGTACAAGTATACAGTCCTAGCTGACATCAATGACATACTACTAGTATATAGAAAGTCCCTTGTTATGCAGAGCATTTCGGGTAAATTAGTTCCTTGTCCCAGGATGCGACCCACACCAGTCGACTAACTCCTAGGTACCCATTTTACTGATGGGTGAACATTGACAACCGGTGTAAAGAAACACGCCCAATGTTTCTACCCGCGCTGGGAATCGAACGCAGACCCTCGCCGTGTGAAGCGAGAGCTTTAGCGATCAGGCCACGGGGATAAATGCACATATGTCATGCCTAATAGGTAAAATTGGTCGATTAGCAAGAACTCATTTAAAATTAAGTCCTTTCTAAAATTTTCTCTTCTACGTTTAAAGATATATTTTTTTTCATTTATGTTAATATAAAAATTAATGATTTTGTAACAAAAGAACCTTAGGAAACTTACCTAATCTTATTATAACAAGCACAATTTAATTTAGCCTAATCCAACTAAATACGTATATTTTATATAAGTTTACAATAATTTAATAATAAACAAACACAATGAAATATATTTTATTCGTTAGGTTCAGAATGATTTTTGAGAAATTATAGCATTAACAAATTTTCGCTTACCCTATTTGGCAAGAAGTGCGTTGCTATTTAAGCCAAAATAACAAGTTTTACTTATTTGGCACGACATATATATATATATATATAAATATATATATATATATATATATATATATATATATATATATATATATATATATATATATATATATATATATATATATATATATATATATATATATATATATATATATATATATATATATATATATATATATATATATATATGCATGCGCATGTATATATATATGCATGCGCGTGTATGTATACCCTGAGAGGTTTATTTATTGTAACATATATATGGTGAGAGCTTACTATAATCCCTATTTTAGGAGTTAAATTATTCTTGCCTACTTTTGTAAAGGTTACGTACAACCTATTTAAGCCCTATTAACCAACAAAAATTGAAAAAAAATATGTGAATGAAGTGTTTTTCGGTCCTTACCTATGAAGGAAAAAGGTAGTGTTGCTAGTATGAGCATCGAGACTCAATGAGCTGTCTTCGTCGGTAATTCTAAAATCCTGCTTCTTCTTTTCATCTCTTATCCTCATCTTGTTTTCCCGAGACTCGTGTTGGTGGTTGGCCTCTGACACCTCAGAGACCACAGACCCTAGGAGACTTTCTGATTTATGAGCTCCTGTCGATGAATTGGTTGCCAGACTTAGGGTAACTTTTGGTTTATGTCTTGTGTTGGCAATGTGTGGGGCTGATGACGTGTGTCTGACATTTGAGGAAACATGGACATTCAAGTCATGATCGGCCTGACCCTCCAGTGCTGACATGTGTCCAGAGTTAAAGGGTGCATGGACAAGTAAGTCATGCCTGACTTGACCTTTCTGGCTGGCCATGAGAGCTTCCTCATCCTGTACCGCCATAACAACTGTCAGTAAGAAAAAATATTTTCATTAAATAATATCTCCACCTTTTTGTTGACATCACAACTAACTGTTGCAGAGTTCTGCGGCTTAAAGAATAATTAATAATATTGATTGTGTTGCCTAAAACGTTAACTAAACTGTTATTGTTACTATTAATATTACCGTTGTTATTCAGGAGTGGGGAGGGATGGGGTTGATATTGGTGAAAGACTATTGCTTCAAAGAAGTGGTGCTACTATTCCCTTCCTCGAATCAAATCCCTTTACCTCCAATTCCCCAGACGCTGTGTGACCCCCACCGGTTCATCGCTTCTTCATGAATATTATATTTTTTATTTAAAAAAAAGTACATAACACTGTAGAGAGATATATATATATACACACACACACACAAACATACACACAACATTTCTCACCAGGTATCTCTTACTGTGCATTTACAGTTGTATATGTCTAACGAAGCATCAATCATGGAGCATTTATATCAGGGCATTTTAAATCACAGGTAGCCTAATGGAACATCAGTCTTGAAGCATCATTAATTGGGCTTCTCGCGTAAGGCATCTCAGAACAACATTAGTAGAACATCTCCGAAGATTAACGTCCTTCGAAACATCTCTTTCAAACCAGGAGTCACTGGGCATACCTCCAGAAACGTCAGTTAGTTTCCTAAATGGTATATATTTCAAACGAAGAATCACTGGGCATACCTTCAGAGACGTCACTTAAGAGGCGTTAGTTACCATTCCTCAGCCGTGGTGTCAAGCGTCATCTTGTCCACATATTTTACTTTCTAACTTCTGCCATAAATTTCCACTTGGCATAAATATTGCATCTTGCGTTCTGCGGCCAAAACATTTTCGCACATGCAAATACTTTCAAAGAGCAAGAAGCGAAATATGATGAAATATAGTTCTATTTTAAATGATGTAAAACAAATTCATGTCAGTTAATATACACATAATATTTTTAATCCTTATTTTAATGGATTAAAAGCACCTAGGTGGCTTGTAAATTTTATGACCCATCTGTAGCCAATAGTTTTTCATCCTAAATAAAAACTAACATGCGTAACAAAAACCATGAAATAGTAATATTAAGAATGCGTGTTTTAGCAATGACAAAAAGTAAACATTGGTTCACATTATTTTTGCCTAAGCAAAAAATCACAAAATAACAAGATTTCGAAAGCTACCAAGAAAATAAAATGAAAATCGGGGACCACGAGGACATCAAGTTACCTCTCGTTCAGTTGTGAACTATTTAGGTATGCTGTAAACCCCAGTTTGGGCAAACTATATGTCCCAACCAAGGCACGAGTCTATAGTCCACTCTGAACGTGTCTATCCCTGTCAAGGACCCCAATGGAAATAATTTACACATGTGTAACTGTATTTATGTGTACCTAAATAAACTTTCGCTAGATGCCCTAGTCAGGTCACGCTACCAGCCCCCATGAAAGCAGGTTCCCCACTCACCCTGTGTTGCGTTGCAACCGTCCTCGTGATTTCCAAAGTATTCACTACAGAGACTGTGCAGTATGTTTTCACCAGAGCACCGTTACCACCAGATAACATCCTCCTGATGGCTCGCCTGCGTTGTGGGTCGCGTTCACCCACACATGGCTCAGTACTCCCCGACTCCAACTGTTCCACCACCTCAGTTCCGCTACCTCTGTTCCACTACCTTTCTATGTTCACTACCTCTGATTTACTAACTTTCACTGTTCCACTACCTCTGTTCCACTGCCTCTCTCTGTTTCACTACTTCTATTTCACTACCTCAGTTCCACTACCTCTGTTCCACTAGCTCTCTCTATCTCACTACTTCTGTTCCGCTACCTCAGTTCCACTACTTCTGTCAATGTTGAAGTAAGCGACTTCATTCGGATTATTAATCCTAGATCATTAATAAGCCTGCATAACCTAACGAGTATGTTCTCTTACTGCTACTGGGTTCCTAGTTCTACTGGGTTCCTAGTTCTACTGGGTTCCTAGTTCTACTGGGTTCCTAGTTCTACTGGGTTCCTAGTTCTACTGGGTTCCTAGTTCTACTGGGTTCCTAGTTCTACTGGGTTCCTAGTTCTACTGGGTTCCTAGTTCTACTGGGTTCTTTACGTTTTTCACCAGAATACTCTCAAAAGTCGAGAAATAACCATGTATCACGTTCTATCTTGCTACGACAGATCGTTATAAGTCGTTCATTAAAAGACAATAGCGACCGATATTATGTACTACAGATTCATGAAAAAATATTTCTTAGGTCTCAGGGACTGATCACCTCAAACTACATCTTCCCGTCTTCCACAGTCCCCAGTGAACTGATAGATTCACTGGCCGGAGTAACCTCCATAATAAAGATACCCATGCGTCTTATTCATCTACTTGTCCGTTTTTTTAAACCAATGATAATACATATAAACAAACATTTAAAAACTATGTATAATTTTGTCTTACCTATAAGAGTCAGAAGTAACATCACAGTGTTTGTCTCCATTCCGAGAGTTTATTAAACTGCTCGTGAGAAAAATGCATAAAGTTTTATTTATGTATCATTTAGCATTGTTCAGGCGCCATGAATTCACACCGGGTTTTTAAAACATTTCTTCAGAAAATCATAACACGTTTTCTTTCAACCAGTTAAAAAAAAAATCACAGGGTTTGTAGCAGATCCTGATGAACGTCTCTGAGAGACAATGGTATATCGTTCGTCAGGACAATTAGAAAGTTTCTCCTGATGCGGGATAGGCTGTGTACGCCGAGATGGGTCTGTCTGTGTTCAGAATACACAGGTTATTTTTTTCAGCTCTTAACGTCCCTCGTGTAGTCTATAGGCTTTAAACCTAATAACCAAACCAAGTAATCAATAAACGCGGGTCTTATTCATATGACGACGTGCTCAATGAGGCTTTTGATCATTTGAGCGAGGACTTCTGCTGGCTCCCGACGAGGGTAGGAGTAGTGTTTCGTTTGTCAGGAAGCAGGACAAGTGTCTCCTGACACGTGTATTTACTAGACGGCGACTCCTTAAGTGGTTAAGCATCCACTGAACACAGGATCACCACACAGTAATAATCGTGATTTCAATGATGTTCAGCAGAGAGAACTCCATGCAGGAAACCTTATTAAATAACGGTAATATAAATCCCGTAAGCTGTAAATGCAGGCGAGAAGTAGAATCCACAAGAGGCGAGTTGTAGAACACAGCGGGTCAGGAGAGACGTAGCGTACACGTGTAGCAGGCTGGAGTGAGAACATGAGTGGTGGCAGGCGGCTGTGGTGAAGGCGTCGCTCCCATCCTCGCTCCGTCACCAGCACACAACCTGGTGATAACGGGAACACCTCGGATATGGATTATTAACAGTGGAGAGTCAAATAGGTGTTAGGAGAGTTGCCCATATGTCCTGCCTTGCCTCATAACAATATTGATATTATTATTAACAATACTAATAATTCATAAATAATAATGATAATTAGTTAAAAAAATACGAAGCTGGAGTAGATGATTTATTTTCTAGGTTAACCTACTCATTCCTTGGTAAAACAATGTACGTATTACTGAAAGATGGTAGATAGGTAGGTGGAACATTGCGTCGTGATCCACGTTCATTCCTAGAGTGATAGTGATTTGTGTCCCCCCCCCCTTCCCCTTTCATTCTGTCGCCTTGTTTTGGTGGGAGACGACCGATGTGCGAAAGTAAACATTTGAAAGAGTTAACACATTGTTTGTGAAGCTGGATAGTCCAGTTTATTTGTCTAAATGCTCACATTCACTGCTACCCCTTTAATGTTACGTAGTTTGTAAATGGAAATGATCCACTTAGTCTGTCGTCACTAAGGAGGTTATGTGCTTGTTTAATTGATCCACTTAACTGTCGCTGCTGGCAGAGTTTGTGGTATTACAAGGGTGAGGTGACGTCTACCAGTGTGCAGACAGCAGGTAAACATCACCAGGTGTGCTATTGTGAGATTGCTAGTTTATGCTAACACAAACTGAGATATACTATAGATGAAAAGACACAAGTGCATTCACTTAGAACATCTTCATTGGAAAAGTTTTGGTCTCGGGAGCTTGATCATTCCAAATTTGGAGTGATCTTAGGACTGAAACTTATCTAATAAAGATGTCTTACGCGTATGCACTTGTAACCATTCCCCTTAATAAAAAAAAAACACTTCTCTTCCCATAAATAAGGAAGATTCGTGCGTTCCTGTTAGTAAGGTATGCTGGTTGTCTTGACCTTGGCATGTTGGTTGTGTCGAATGTGACCTTGATTCACGAAATCGTAATGACACGATTGCAAACTTTGATGTTATTATAAAGGGATTAAAAAATCAAGGTGCCTTGAAGATGGTGAAAAGCTCTCGATCGAAGGAATTAGGTCTAAAGTGACTATTCCTGTGAAAGTTCCTTTTTTTTTTACGGTCGGATTCTGCGGTTCTACGGTCAGGCTAATTACGGAGGTATCCGTCAGGGGCATAGCAAGCCTACCCAGGAGCCGGGACTAGGCACATTGTGGGGCCCTTTCTCCCCCTTACGAAAAAAAAAATATTACTTTTACTAGGTTGAGAGTGTAGATACATGTATATTGATTAAGAAATCACTAATTTCCTTATAATTTTTTATCGAAACAAAATAATACGAAGCAATTTTTTTTTAATTTATACTGCCGATCGATCGTAGCGCTTAATAATAAAATTTTAGACTTAGAGAATTATAAAAAGTGTATGTCAATAAATCCTCATAGTGCATATAATCGTGACACGAGCAGAAAAAAAATAGACACGACGGAGGATTTGAAATTCGTAACATGTATTAAAAAAAACAAGTTACAGTAATATGGAAACAACAGACTAATAAACTTTTTCCCTCCGTATAATGTTGGTAGCTCCAACATGTTTTCTTCCTTATGTGGTGGTGCCAACACTTTTCCTTCCTATTAATGCTGGTAGCCACAATACGTTTCCTCCGTATAATGCTGGTAACCCCCCCCCCA
Source organism: Cherax destructor (assembly GCA_009830355.1). Taxonomy (NCBI): domain Eukaryota; kingdom Metazoa; phylum Arthropoda; class Malacostraca; order Decapoda; family Parastacidae; genus Cherax; species Cherax destructor. The sequence continues at coordinate 385,781 of WNWK01000534.1, forward strand.
ACACGTTTCCCTTATAACGCAGGTAATTCCAACACATTTCCTTCTTTATAATGTTAGTGTTTCCAACACTTTTCCTTCTTTACAATGTCGGTGGCCTCAACGCGCTTTCTCCTAGTCACTATTTATGTACATCCACACAGTTTGTTCCCACAGATCAGTCACAATTTTACGGCTTAAAAGATAAAGACAAAGATTTGATTTCTTTGCAAGGTTACAATGAGTATTAACAATTTTGATTAGTTAAGTACAAAGAAAGCCACTATCAAGCCGGGGCAATTCAGTGTTTCTTCGCTGTAATTCCTAATTTATTTCATTCGTATTATCCTGTGGTGTGCTGTCGGGACTCTAATGTTATTTTTTTCTGCTGTAATTAGTGAAAAAATGATTATTAAGTCCTACGAGTATGATACGTGATTATTTCAGTGGCAGGTACTATGTTAGGTGTGTGGGAACTGCGTAAGCCGCAAGTGGGAAGGATTATGTCTTACCCTCTTAGTTATTAACATCGGGAAGACTTTAATCCCTACTTTTGGCAATAACTTACAATTTCAACATGTTTACACACACAAATACATACCTCACCTTGTATACACATAGATATAGGCTTCTCTGTATAACCTACATTACTACTACTACTATTGTTACCATTACTACTACTACTATTTCTACTATTACTGCTTCTATTAAAACGAATTAAAGTATTTTAATGTGGATAAAATTCATGTAACAGAAATGTGGGAAATTTAAAATAGGTCTCAAGAAAAAATATAAGTGTGATGTAATCCAGAATACTTTGATCCTATGATGATTAAACTAAACTCTAGGTGAATTTATACTAGGATATACACTATTCAATGACTACAGGAACTGTTGCTCTTAGTGCACATACATCAAGATTTGTATACTCATCAAACAACTATGTGCACAAACTGTATCCCCAAATTACTCCTCTCGTTGTTAAATTCAAGTTAAAATTAACATTTCAGTTTGGACCAGCGTATGTACTGCAAGTAAATACGTAAATTTATTAGGTACAGGTACACATAAGTACAATTACACTGGTCAACAATTTTTGAAAAGTTGTATGCTTTTAAATGAGATTAGTTAATTATTATATATTTTCATGTCCTGAATCCAAATGTCACCTTGAAAAATGCTGATTGGCTATAGGTTTAAAGATACAAGACGTAATATTTGATTATTTTATTATAACGTACAATATGTGTCAGTATGTTTTAAACTCTAATCCGTACCTACTTTGCCTTTTTGCTTGACGCTTATAGTGGACTGAAGACTCATCTCTTGTCAATGTCCAGCAATAGTCTGCAAGCATTCTTGTGGCCCATTTGCCCTGGTACCATTTTTCCATGGTTGAAATATCTTGGTGAAACTGCCCCACAGTTCGCTGCAAAAAAAGTCTAAATGTGAATCCAAAAAGTGGATTTTAAGTGACATGTTACATCCCATGTTCTTGTAAGCCTTGATGAGGTTTTCCACCAATTCTTCATAGTTGCCTTCCCTTCTGTTTCCGAGAAATCCCTTCGCCACTAACTTGAATGCTTCCCAAACATATTTCTTCTCCCCATGAAGGTCTGATTCAAAGTCACCATCTTTAAGAAGCTCTCGAATCTGAGGACCATTGAAGACTCCCTCTCTTATCTTAGAGTCGCTCAGTTAGTTTAATATCTTTATTATGCACCCCATACCCATCCTGTGGGCGGTAGTCAAAAGATTACAGAGGTACATAACTGGTCCGGGGACTGGACTCCAAAATTTTGATAGCTGAAAAAGTTACAGCGGTAAATTAGATGGAAATTGCTACTCTGGTCTCGGAAGCATTTTGGTTGTTGACCAGTGTTATCGGGCATAGTAACATGTGTAAATTACCTAGGATACCCCGATGCGTGCTCATTTGGTATCAGCCTCAGCTGCTACCAAATGAGCACACACTGAGGGACCTGAGTTCAATCCCCAGTATGAATGGAAACGTCAGTCCATGTTTCCTTCCACTTGTCCTTGTTCACCTAGCAGTAAGTAGGTACCTGGGTGTTAGTCGCCTGGTGTGAGTCGCACTCTGGGTAAAGGATTTAAGGATAATAACAATATTTAATGATAATAAGACAGACGGTCTGATGACAGTAGCTATATTGGGTTATCTTGGGCTACTAACCCTACGGGTTAATCATCTAAACTAAATAATCTTCACAGCATTGGAATCTGAATCCTGAACTACAGTTTCTCCTACCCTGTAAGAATTTGTTTTCTATGAAAAATATTAAAGAAAATGGATGTCTAGTAAACTCAAATATTTTAAGTTATCATTTCTCAGGTTCTTTAATCACTTCATTTCTTTTAAAAACCGTAGCTTTACTTACTAAATTAATTCTGAGTTAGCTTCAACACAGCAACAGTGAATTTCTGAAGGCTCGATATTCAGTTTCTTTAGTTAGAATATGATGATCTTTCTGTGGAAAAAGACACATATGTACAGTTCAAGACGTTTATTAAAGGGAACGTTTCCTTTAATAAATGTCCTGAACTGTACAGTGTCTTTTTCCACATCTTGTCGGTATCACCAGACCATTTCTCCATGATAAGCTTTATTCGTTAAATATATGTATACTCGACGTATATAATTTTTATTCCTTTATGCGGTACAAACAATGTAGTTTAAACGTAATGAAACATTGGAAAGCACAAAAGAAAGCCACTAATAATGCAGTGCATGTCGAGCAAACTTGGTTAACAAAGATCTAAACGATGAATATATACTTATTCATACATACGATCAGACGACAGAGAGGACTCATGTAGCTGATTCAAACTGTATTATTATGTATGATAATCATACTTATGTGTACCTGTGCCTAATTAAAGTTACTTATACATCTCTGTGATCTGCTTTTTCTGAACTAGTACAGCTGTAGTTATAACTATTTTTTGGGAAAATCTGCGCAGAAATGAGTGATCATTACACGGTCATTACTCACAGGTAAATACCCATATGGGTGAAAAGAGATTTGGAAAGAGGAAGAACAGTAGGTGAGAGGAAGTTGTAATAGGGTGAGGGAAAGAGCCAGGGCTAAACCCAGCCACATAGCGTTGGTTGGCATGATAGATGGAGTGATTGCTGAGCCGTGCTGACCTGCAAGTTAGTGTATGCGCAATGGAGGTACTGGTCTTGGTTCTGGAGGCAAGGACATTCACGTGGGTGGCGGCCAAACTTCAGGCTGGCTTGCTGTCGTACTGCTTCTCACAATGCAATCGATTGGAAATGGGAAGATATGAAATTTTGCTGTGCCCGGTGGTCTGGTGGCTAGAGCTCTCGCTTCACACACGGAGGGCCCGGGTTCGATTCCCGCGGGTGGAAACATTTCGACGTGTTTCCTTACACCTGTTGTCATGTTCACCCAGCAGCAAATAGGTACCTGGGTTGTTAGTCGAATGGTGTGGGTCGCATCCTTGGGGACAAGATTAAGGACCCCAATGGAAATAAGACAGACAGTCCTCGATGACGCACTGACTTTCTTGGGTTATCCTGGGTGGCTAACCTTCCGGGGGTTAAAAATCCGAAGAAAGCTTATCTTATCTTATTAACCACTACTGTGGTTACACTGTTTCCGCCCCCCCCCCCAAATCACATCCTCTCGTGTATATTCTGGCTCCCTTTCCCTTTGCGCCTCTGTGTGGCTAGTTAATGGTCAAAGTTGGACCGAAACGTCGTCATAAGTTCCAGTCTCCCATGTACGGGTTATTTATGTATTGTTCCATTCACGGTATTGCGCCTTTTTATTCTTTTTTAAGTGAGCATTTAAATCTTTCGTTTGTCAAAATGTAAAAACAAGAAAAGCAAGTTCTGCTCTCCGATGCCGGGTCACCACACGGACAACACCCGGTCACCACACGGACAACACCCGGGTCACCACACGGACAACACCCGGGTCACCACACGGACAACACCCGGGTCACCACACGGACAACACCCGGGTCACCACACGGACAACACTCGGGTCACCACACGGACAACACCCGGGTCACCACACGGACAACACCCGGGTCACCACACGGACAACACCCGGGTCACCACACGGACAACACCCGGGTCACCACACGGACAACACCCGGGTCACCACACGGACAACACCCGGGTCACCACACGGACAACACCCGGGTCACCACACGGACAACACCCGGGTCACCACACGGACAACACCCGGGTCACCACACGGACAACACCCGGGTCACCACACGGACAACACCCGGGTCACCACACGGACAACACCCGGGTCACCACACGGACAACACCCGGGTCACCACACGGACAACACCCGGGTCACCACACGGACAACACCCGGGTCACCACACGGATAACACCTGGGTCACCACACGGACAACAACCGGGTCACCACACGGATAACACCCGGGTCACCACACGGACAACACCCGGGTCACCACACGGACAACACCCGGGTTACCACACGGACAACAACCGGGTCACCACACGGATAACACCTGGGTCACCACACGGACAACACCCGGGTCACCACACGGACTACACCCGGGTCACCACACGGACAACACCCGGGTCACCACACGGACAACACCCGGTTCACCACACGGACAACACCCGGGTCACCACACGGACAACACCCGGGTCACCAAACGGACAACACCCGGGTCACCACACGGACAACAAACGGGTCACCACACGGACAACACCCGGGTCACCACACGGATAACACCTGGGTCACCACACGGACAACAACCGGGTCACCACACGGATAACACCTGGGTCACCACACGGACAACACCCGGGTCACAACACGGACTACACCCGGGTCACAACACGGATAACACCTGGGTCACCACACGGACAACAACCGGGTCACCTCACGGATAACACCTGGGTCACCACACGGACAACACCCGGGTCACCACACGGACTACACCCGGGTCACCACACGGACAACACCTGGGTCACCACACGGATAACACCTGGGTCACCACACGGACAACAACCGGGTCACCACACGGATAACACCCGTGTCACCACACGGACAACACCCGGGTCACCACACGGACAACACCCGGGTCACCACACGGACAACACCCGGGTCACCACACGGACAACTCCCGGGTCACCACACGGACAACACCCGGGTCACCACACGGACAACACCCGGGTCACCACACGGACAACACCCGGGTCACCACACGGACAACACCCGGGTCACCACACGGACAACAACCGGGTCACCACACGGACAACACCCGGGTCGGGACTATACGGGCGAATCAAACTGGAATTGCTCTCCAATCAGACGACTTACACTGACGCGTTGGCTGATGAATGCCAGCCAGTGTTGAAAATGTGGACTCCTATATTGCAGTTGAGCATCCATATGTTGCTATTTCAACATAAACATCATACAAATCTTAGAAATCTTGTATATGGTCAGACAATTCATGTAGGACCCTCACTGGCCCTTTGTTATGTATGCCAGTTTCTTTGGCATGAATTATGAAAGATTTAGGTACTTGAAGTTCTTCAAGACTTGGAATTTCTAATATATACTTATCCATTCAAGTGGAAGAGGAGTTTTCAGATCAACACTAAAGTCTTTTGACTCAGTGTTGTCAGTAAACAAGTCCAGTCATAAATAGTATCTAAAAGATATATGGACACTAATGTTGCTCCTCAGCGTATTTTTGCTTTGGCAAAGAAATAGTTTTATGTTCAGTTCGAAAAACATAACATAACCTAACATAGCTCAACACATCCTAACTTGCTTCATTTTCACCGGAAATGGAAACTTTGTGTCCTTGTTAAATTCGTTGTGATTGGCCAGGCGCGATGACTGACTCAGTACTAACCGTTGACTGACTCAATACTAACCGTTCTCTGACTCAATACTAACCGTTGACTGACTCAATTCTTACCGTTGACTGGCCCTGACGCGGCAGTCGAGCCATAATGAAGGTATATTTTATGTTCTTATCTCCCAAAATAAGTATTTTTCGATCCACACCACGAGTGGAAACGTTGTGCATGTTTCCTTACATCTGCTGCCCAAGTTCACCTATCAGTAAAGTAGGTACCTGTGTTTTAGGCGACTGGTGTGGGTCGCATCCTGGGAAAGAGGATTAAGGACCACAATGGAAATAAGAAACGCAGTCTGAGGATCGTGGCATTATTGGGTTCTCCTGGGTTAATAACCCTACGGGTTAATTCCCACTTCTTCGCCCGTTAAATCAGTATATCCTTCACATATACAAACAATATTCAGAATATGAAATTGTTCCTATTTTAATACATATGTATATTTAAGATTGGGAATAATACTGCTAATTCATAGAAACTTGTTTTATTCTATATTCTTCAAGTAACAGTTGAGACTAGCATAGCTTAATAGGTGACAGTTGGAAGCACAATGCACATATAATATAGATTTAAAAAAAAAATAATGATGTAATCGGCGTGTTTCTATCTAATGCTGGTAACACGCAGATTACATCAACATGTTGCCAGAATTATCCACTATTTTTCGGTAAGAAAACATTTTGTTACATAATTTTTCGATTTCAATTTTTTTTATCACTCAAAAAGTCTCCTCACCCCTTCCTTTAGCCCTAGGCTTATCTATAATAATAATAATAATAATAATAATAATAATAATAATAATAATAAGAAGAAGAAGAGAAGAAGAAGAAGAAGAAGAAGAAGAAGAAGAAGAACAATAGATGTTTTCTACAATACGGTGCACCGTGCCCTGATCGCTAAAGGGGTAATTCAACGTTAACGCATGAACTTTGTTATTTATGGTTCGATATCTTTCATTTTTTGCATGTATCAAGTTTCAATAAGATAGCCCAACAAACAACTGATAAAAAAAATATTTACCAAATTTTTACCAAACATCATATATAAAAAATCCTGGTGTCGTAGTGGGACTTGTAGAAGCTGTTTTGGCATCACCTACGCATAAAAAATGCTAATCTGAATTTTTGACAGTTTGCTTACTGTAATTTATCCCTATCTTCATTCTTAAAAAAACGCGCAGTCGATCACCATGTCCAGTCCTTCTAGGGCAGGGTAGGTGCCAAGGCTGGAGCTTGCTACCATCTGCAGCTCGTAAGCCTGCCCTTCCCGTTAGGGAAGGTGGCAGACCAGAGAGGCCTAGCATCTATCTACCTCCATGCCTCGTGCTGGTGGTGAATGTGGCTAGGCCTGTGGCCAGTTGGTCCCACCGATGAGGGGTTTCCCCTCCCATGGGAGACATAGGTCTCTGACACTCCCACGCCAGGGAGCCGGAGCCGGGTCGCCATCTGGTTAAGACCCGGGCCAGGAGCATTCCCGGTAAATCAACACCTCCTCCTGTGTTATAGATGACAATAATTCCTGTACCATTGTGTTGCCAGAGAGTTACTCTTTTTCTATATGCTTAGCAAAATTTTCGAACTTTTTCGTATTTTTTTTTTTGATGTAGGCTACCGTCTCTCCTAGCCTTGATGTAGGCTATCGTCTCTCCTAGCCTTGATGTAGGCTACCGTCTCTCCTAGCCTTGATGTAGGCTACAGTCTCTCCTAGCCTTGATGTAGGCTACAGTCTCTCCTAGCCTTGATGTAGGCTACCGTCTCTCCTAGCCTTGATGTAGGCTACCGTCTCTCCTAGCCTTGATGTAGGCTACAGTCTCTGCTAGCCTTGATGTAGGCTACAGTCTCTCCTAGCCTTGATGTAGGCTACAGTCTCTCCTAGCCTTGATGTAGGCTACCGTGTCTAGTAGCCTTGATGTAGGCTACAGTCTCTCCTAGCCTTGATGTAGGCTACAGTCTCTCCTAGCCTTGATGTAGGCTACAGTCTCTCCTAGCCTTGATGTAGGCTACAGTCTCTCCTAGCCTTGATGTAGGCTACAGTCTCTCCTAGCCTTGATGTAGGCTACAGTCTCTCCTAGCCTTGATGTAGGCTACAGTCTCTCCTAGCCTTGATGTAGGCTACAGTCTCTCCTAGCCTTGATGTAGGCTACAGTCTCTCCTAGCCTTGATGTAGGCTACAGTCTCTCCTAGCCTTGATGTAGGCTACAGTCTCTCCTAGCCTTGATGTAGGCTACAGTCTCTCCTAGCCTTGATGTAGGCTACAGTCTCTCCTAGCCTTGATGTAGGCTACAGTCTCTCCTAGCCTTGATGTAGGCTACAGTCTTCCTAGCCTTGATGTAGGCTACAGTCTCTCCTAGCCTTGAAGTAGGCTACAGTCTCTCCTAGCCTTGATGTAGGCTACCGTCTCTCCTAGCCTTGATGTAGGCTATCGTCTCTCCTAGCCTTGATGTAGGCTACAGTATCTTCTAGCCTTGATGTAGGCTACCGTCTCTCCTAGCCTTGATGTAGGCTATCGTCTCTCCTAGCCTTGATGTAGGCTACCGTCTCTACTAGCCTTGATGTAGGCTACCGTCTCTCCTAGCCTTGATGTAGGCTACCGTCTCTCCTAGCCTTGATGTAGGCTACAGTCTCTCCTAGCCTTGATGTAGGCTACCGTCTCTCCTAGCCTTGATGTAGGCTATCGTCTCTCCTAGCCTTGGTAATAACGTTCAATGTTTTGTGAATTCCTGTTAATGTTGGAGGCACCTCTTCTTCTTCCAAGCGCGAGTTACAGGGCGAGAAGAATTATCTTCATTTTGTGGGCCGATCTAATCGTCATCCCCTAAAACTCTCTTTCTCTTTTCAGCCCGAGTCTCTGGGCGAGATGAACTTTTTAACTTGTGAAGTGACATTTGGTGTTGTATCACCTGATTTTCCTCATTCTAGAGAGAGTGTTATGTAATACAAGAAACTGTATCGCTAAATTATATTTTTCGCCGTTTTGGGACGCACTCTTCTTCGTTTAATATATAACGTTTTCTCTTGGCAGCTCGACTCTCTGCATCTACCGAGCTTGGAGGTGACATCTTATGGTCATCCGTCTCATTTGTCCCATCAGTTCTATCCTGATTAGCGGATGAACCCATTTTAACTGCGAGTTTAAGGGATTCCTCGCACAGTGACGGTTCCTGCGTCACTTCCTCTCCAGTGATTTGCTTCTGTATATTTTGAAAATAACTACAGAATGCTTCGAGGTAGTCTATTATTAAATTAAGTTCCACCCTTTCATCAGGGTTTTCAGATTAACCTTTACTGGTCCAGTGTTTCAAAGGTAATGGGGTGAACTCGGGCTCTATCCCCATGTCACTAGTCATAACAGCTAAACTATAAATGTCACTCTGAGCAGTACAAGGCTCAGCTCTCTGCATCTCTGGTGCATCTCTTTCTTGCTTTCTTTCTCTGTTTAGCTGTTTGAACCTCTTCCATACAACGTAACCAAAGGGTAGAGCCAAACAAAAATCTATGAGGGTCACGATGTACTCATAACCCTCCTTCACAGGCACTGTCCTGACAGCGAAGTTCGTTAACTTAAGGTTATTGTGAGCGAACCCCAGTTAATGCAAGCGCTGTACGATCTTAAATGTTTGCAACAATAAATTAAGCTTAATTATATAGTTTACCTCATTTGTATCCAAAAACCTTTTTAAATCCTCGCCACAATAAACGGTGACTATCTGGTCACACTCTTCGGATATTCCGATCAAAGGAACTTTCCCCTGCATGTCACCAAGACGAGTCAGGACCACTCCTTCATTGATAATCTATCTCTTTGACGCCTTCTTTATCACAAACTCTTTGCCAGGCTCTGCATACAGAGTCGCAACTTTGTCGAGCTGCCTCGTCGCCTTACCTTCCTTGAGAGCATCAAGTTCCTGTTTGCTCAATAAAGGTACACCTTCCGTCTAAACGTCAGGACTAGGAAAAAAATTTCGGTTTGCCATTATAACTTAGAAGACGCAGACTATCTTCCTTTATCTTCGCTTATAATATATAATAAACACAAGTGTATTATATTAGTTACTATGGAAATATATTGAGGGGATATCTGCTCTGATATGTGTGTTGTAGTGAAGTATAATGCTGTGATGTGTGTTGTAGTGAAGTATAATGTGATGTGTGTTGTAGTAAAGTATAATGCTGAGATATGTGTTGCAGTGAAGTATAATGTTGTGATGTGTGTTGTAGTGAAGTATAATGCTGTGATATGTGTTGTAGTGAAGTATAATACAGTGATGTGTGTTGTAGTGAAGTATAATGCTGTGATATGTGTTGTAGTGAAGTATAATACTGTGATATGTGTTGTAGTGAAGCATTATGATGTGATGTGTGTTGTAGTGAAGTATAATTATGTGATGTGTGTTGTAGTGAAGCATTATGATGTGATGTGTGTTGTAGTGAAGTATAATTATGTGATGTGTGTTGTAGTGAAGCATTATGATGTGATGTGTGTTGTAGTGAAGTATAATGCTGTGATGTGTGTTGTAGTGAAGTATAATGCTGTGATGTTTGTTGAAGTGCAGTATAATGTGTGATGTGTTGTAGTGAAGTATAATGTGATGTGTGTTGTAGTGAAGATATGATGTGATTGTGTTGTAGTGAAGTATAAATTTCTGTGATTGTGTTGTAGTGAAGTATAATGATGTGATGTGTGTTGTAGTGAAGTATAATGATGTGATGTGTGTTGTAGTGAAGTATAATGCTGTGATGTTTGTTGAAGTGCAGTATAATGTTGTGACGTGTGTTGTAGTGAAGTATAATGTGATGTGTGTTGTAGTGAAGTATAATGTGATGTGTGTTGTAGTGAAGTATATTGCTGTGATGTGTGTTGTAGTGAAGTATAATGCAGTGATGTGTGTTGTAGTGAAGTATAATGCAGTGATGTGTGTTGTAGTGAAGTATAATGCTGTGATGTGTGTTGTAGTGAAGTATAATGCTGTGATGTTTGTTGTAGTGAAGTATAATGCTGTGATGTGTGTTGTAGTGAAGTATAATGTGATGTGTGTTGTAGTAAAGTATAATGCTGTGATGTGTGTTGTAGTGAAGTACAATGCTGTGACGTGTGTTATAGTGAAGTATAATGCTGTGATGTGTGTTGTAGTGAAGTATAATGCTGTGATGTGTGTTGTAGTGAAGTATAATGCTGAGATGTGTGTTGTAGTGAAGTATAATGCTGTGATGTGTGTTGTAGTGAAGTATAATGCTGTGATGTGTGTTGTAGTAAAGTGTAATGCTGTAATTTGTGTTGTAGTGAAGTACAATGCTGTGACGTGTGTTATAGTGAAGTATAATGCTGTGATGTGTGTTGTAGTGAAGTATAATGTTGTAGTGTATTGTAGTGAAGTATAATGATGTGAAGTTTGTTGTACAGAAGTATGCTGTGATGTGTTTTTAGTGAAGTATAATGCTGTCATGTGTGTTGTAGGGAAGTATAATGCTGTGATGTGTGTTGTAGTGAAGTAAAATGCAGTGATGTGTGTTGTAATGAAGTATAATGTTGTGATGTGGGATGTAGTGAAGTATAATGCAGTGATGTGTGTTGTAATGAAGTATAATGCTGTGATGTGGGATGTAGTGAAGTATAATGCAGTGATGTGTGTTGTAATGAAGTATAATGCTGTGATGTGTGTTGTAGTGAAGTATAATGCTGTGATGTGTGTTGTAATGAAGTATAATTCTGTGATGTGTGTTGTAGTGAAGTATAATGCTGTGATGTGTGTTGTAGTGAAGTATAATGCTGTGATGTGTGTTTTATTGAAGTATAGTGCCGTGATGTGTGTTGTAATAAAGTATTATGCTGTGATATGTGTTGTAGTGAAGCATTATTACGCTCGCTGATCAGAAAGGAAGATTAATTCAATATAATAAAAAGTCTTCTACTGTATGCGTACTTCATTTGAGACCTATAAAACGAGGGTGAATGATCAAGTTGAGTTAATATTGTACGACCCGTCAAGATGAGAACGAGTTTCTCTCCTCCTTCAGTGGAGTCATTCCTGAAACTCTTTGATACTTCGAGAGTGAAAGTGGGAGGTTTGGATGATATCATATTATATAAAGCTAGAGGGAGGGGTGGGGGATTATTGTCATTTCTCAGTGGGATGGCCAGAATAGCATTACCATTCTTATTGAATACCTTTGTACCGGGAGTATTACAATATGGACAAAATGTGTTGAATGATGTTAACAGCGGTATTGCATTAAAAAATTCAGCGAGGAATAGAGGTGTAGAAACATTGAAGGGTGTTGGACAAAAATTATTATCCGGAGGAAGTAGAAAAATTGGTTTGAAATGATTGAAAATTAACAATAAAAGAAAATGGAATGTTTAATTTACTTCAGTTTATTGTTAGCTTTCATAACATTAATATGTCGGCTGGTGCTCTATACGTTACACCAGGGGGGCTCAACGCTCCCTTTCCCATTTATACCCATTCGATAACTGATGGTTTCCCAAAATTACCAGGACACACCATTAATGAATCCTCAATAGCAGCAAGGCGCACCTGTGAAGTATTACCTGTAAATCAGGGTTCTGATAAATTTCTCGAATTTAGAATACAAAGTTCAGAAGGCCATTTTTTTAGATTTAACGAGTCTAACAATGGAAATGAACATAAATATAACAAAGGAGGATGGGAGTGCATTGGCGGAAGGAGATAAGGTGTTATTTGTGAATTCTATAAGTCAAACAATATTCAAATCTGTGTGTTTGTATCTCAATGAACAGATAATAGAATCGAATCCATTTTATTCATATATAGGTTATATTAAACTGCTTAAGCACTTATCACCGTCGAAATTAGATACATTGGGAAGAATACCTTTCTTTCGAAATAAGGACACAACGAGTAGTACTATTACAACGACTGATTTTGATGCTATTAAGAAAGATGAAGGTAAATTATCGAATGAAGTGAATACTTGTTTCCCTTTGATGTTGGATGTGAGTAGTGTCCACGAATATATCTTGGACAGTGTCGAATGTCGATTGAGACTTGAATTGCATTCACCAGCATGGGCAATTATGACACCATTAACCGATAAAACGTATAAATATAATATTAATTCGATAAAATTATGGATCGATAAATTTATTCCTTATACGAATGCATTAATTGCATTAAATTCAAGTATGAGGATAAACCCACAGGGGTGTGAGTATCTATTCAAGAAGACATTATTTAAATCATATATTCTCACCTCGAATCAAACGCAGTTGATCGCAGATAATCCTTGGGGTCAAGTAATACCCGATAAATTATTTATTATATTAGTTGACATGAAGTCATATGATGGAGGATATAATTTTAATCCATTATATTTTCAACATGAAGATTTAACGTATTTCGGGGTAACAGTTAATTCAGAAATGATTCTTAATATTGATTGTAAGTTCCCTACCCATGCGAGTAGGTTATATTACGTAACCTTGAAATCTCTGGGTTTGGAGACTGATCATCTGATTACATATAAGACCTTTGTCGAAGTAGAACTATATTAGGTGTTGACCTGAGAAGTGAGCAGGTTAAGAATGCCATATCTGTTGAGAAGAATGGTAATTTGAGAATAGTTATGTCATTTGGTGAACCGAAAGATGAGAATAGAATTTGTCTGATGTTTGGTGAAACTAATGCGATTTTAAACATAAATGAAAATAGATCAGTAATATTGCATTCGCGAGTATAGACCATGAATTGTGAAGAGATAAATATTGCCTTGAAACACCATACGGGAAGATATGCCACATATATGGGGTGTTTTGCCCCAAATAATATAACCGAAATTATTTTGAGGATAGAGGATAAGCAGGTAATATTTATCGTAAATATATTGAATGACCAAGATGAAAATATGGGTCATTGCATTACTATATATGTGAACAAACATATGTTAATATGCTTAGACAGTTTCGGAATGGATTTGGAACATTATACGAATATATATGAGAAAATTAGTATATGGTATTAATCGAAGGATTCAGCATGAAAAATCTCTGGTATGTGGGATATACGCCATATATTTTGTGCATAAATTAACAAATTATAATGTAAAGAAAATTTTACCATATTTATTTAAAGATTTTAGTAGAAATACATTAAAGAATGATCAATATATAATGAAATATGCATATGATCATTTCAATATGCCTCCATGTACAAGTGTATTTGCTAATAAATCAAATTGGAATTATGAAAATTTGTGTAAAATATTATAATTATCGTACAGTGGGTAGACCCCTGAGAGGCGGGGCATAGGTCGCAGCACTGGTATAAATGGCAGCACTGGGTCACATCCAGGGTGCAACCAGCGAACCTAGAAGAACATCCAGGGTCAAGTTCACTGACACACCAGGTCACGATGAACCCAAACCAATATCCCGTTGGAGGTGTCTATGAGGTAGACAACATTCCTGCACATGTTGGAATAATCAACATAGACCATCTATAGTAAATGGTAAGTCTACCATATTCTTTTAATATTGAAAAAATCTTTTGTTTGAAAAGTGTGTAACTTGTTCTTCTATTATTGAAAATGTGTACCTTATTCATCTTTTGTTGAAAAAATGTGTACCTTATTCATCTTTTGTTGAAAAAATGTGTACCTTATTCTTCTAATATTGAAAAATCTTTTTGCCAGGTACAGATATAATGAGGATGCTAGAAAATATCCGTGAAAATCAGATACGTCACACACTTTTAATTCATTCAATGTAATAAGGGGAAGATATGATTGAGGAGTTGACGGAAGTAGTGGGGCTCCTACCCTACCCCCAAACTTCCCCTTATTAAGTTAAAAGAATTAATAATGAATGAAAGCGAACCTCAAATGGATGTCTTCCCAGTCGTGTCTCCTACCCATGGGATCAACGATATCGCAACTCCTACCACCTCGAATGATAATGCGACTTCTACCCAAAAATGAAGTACATGATGATTCTTCGAGACGTGAAGACTGTAATGTCGATTGTTTATGTGATAAGTGCGTATGGAGTGAGATGGAATATTTTATGATCAATTCCCCGACTCCGCCCATAAACTACCCACCTGCCTCTCCCCCGTCATCCCCCCCAGAAGTGTATTATATATCAGATGATGAAGACCCTCAACAAAATGCTCAGAATTTTTTCAAGAGAAGATGAGAATTATTACCAGAAATGTGTTAATGTATCTTTTTAATCTGTTTCCTGAAATCTTAATTCGTGTTATGTTTTCCCCATGTTGATTTTGTATTACCTGAAAAAAAATTTAATGTAAGACTGGAACTTTTTTATTCTGTTATTCGAAAATGTATAATCATTGCCCGTATGGAGAGTTTTTATTGTATTACCTGAAAAAAACATGGAAAATGTATATATTAAAATGTATTGTATATGAGAATGTATTGTAATACTTAAAAATGTATTGAAATGTATTGTATTAAATGCATTGTTATGAATGAAAGAGTGGAACATTTTATTCTGTTATCCGAAAACGTGGAAAATTGTGTGTAACAAATAAATGATGAAACAAAAAATTGAGTAATGATTCACCTCTGATTTATAAACATATTGAGGTGGAAAAAATATGATATCCACTTGGTGGTAAAAAATCTTACCAGGAACTCTAAAAGATGTGAAAACCATTTATCTCTTATACCTCATATGAAGCTAATAACATAATGGTGTTTAGCTGAGATACAGGAAATAAAATACTCTTATGAATAGGTCAACATTAAGTCTAAATTTGTTTACCTTGATTGGATATGGCAGTTGAGATCCAGGAGATAAATCTAAGGAAGGCGAAGCGCCCTCCGAGAATAACATTAATATGAAAAATATTGAAAAATTCAAAAATAAATGGAAAAATGGGGAAAATTGGATTTTAGGAGGGGGTGGAGGATCAAGGGGATCTTACTCAAAATTTCGAAAAAATTTGAAAATTCGAAAAAATTAAAATCGAAAAAAAATCGAAAATCGAAGAGCGGGAGCGATGCAGGAGTAGGAGATGAGGGTAGGAGTAGGGGGTAAAAGGGGAAGAAGAAGGGATCGAGGTCAAAGGGGGGTAAGTAGAGAGATCCTCGAAAAAGGGGGGGAGGCGGGGATGTCCTCGAAAAAACGGGGGGGAGGCGGGGTCGGAAGCGGGGAGGGGGAACCCACCCAAAAAGTTAGCTGCTCTGACTAAAACCCTACTACTGCCTTAATGTAGGCTACCGTCTTTCCTAGCCTTGATGTAGGCTACAGTCTCTCCTAGCCTTGATGTAGGCTACAGTCTCTCCTAGCCTTGATGTAGGCTACAGTCTCTCCTAGCCTTGATGTAGGCTACAGTCTCTCCTAGCCTTGATGTAGGCTACCGTCTCTCCTAGCCTTGATGTAGGCTACAGTCTCTCCTAGCCTTGATGTAGGCTACCGTCTCTCCTAGCCTTGATGTAGGCTACAGTCTCTCCTAGTCTTGATGTAGGCTACAGTCTCTCCTAGCCTTGATGTAGGCTACAGTCTCTCCTAGCCTTGATGTAGGCTACAGTCTCTCCTAGCCTTGATGTAGGCTACAGTCTCTCCTAGCCTTGATGTAGGCTACAGTCTCTCCTAGCCTTGATGTAGGCTACAGTCTCTCCTAGCCTTGATGTAGGCTACCGTCTCTCCTAGCCTTGATGTAGGCTACAGTCTCTCCTAGCCTTGATGTAGGCTACCCGTCTCTCCTAGCCTTGATGTAGGCTACAGTTCTCCTAGCCTTGATGTAGGCTACAGTCTCTCCTAGCCTTGATGTAGGCTACAGTCTCTCCTAGCCTTGATGTAGGCTACAGTCTCTCCTAGCCTTGATGTAGGCTACAGTCTCTCCTAGCCTTGATGTAGGCTACAGTCTCTCCTAGCCTTGATGTAGGCTACAGTCTCTCCTAGCCTTGATGTAGGCTACAGTCTCTCCTAGCCTTGATGTAGGCTACAGTCTCTCCTAGCCTTGATGTAGGCTACAGTCTCTCCTAGCCTTGATGTAGGCTACAGTCTCTCCTAGCCTTGATGTAGGCTACCGTCTCTCCTAGCCTTGATGTAGGCTATCGTCTCTCCTAGCCTTGATGTAGGCTACCGTCTCTCCTAGCCTTGATGTAGGCTATCGTCTCTCCTATCCTTGATGTAGGCTACCGTCTCTACTAGCCTTGATGTAGGCTACCGTCTCTCCTAGCCTTGATGTAGGCTACCGTCTCTCCTAGCCTTGATGTAGACTATCGTCTCTCCTA
This sequence comes from Cherax destructor, assembly GCA_009830355.1. Taxonomy (NCBI): domain Eukaryota; kingdom Metazoa; phylum Arthropoda; class Malacostraca; order Decapoda; family Parastacidae; genus Cherax; species Cherax destructor. The sequence continues at coordinate 402,902 of WNWK01000534.1, forward strand.
GCCTTGGTAATAACGTTCACTGTTTTGTGAATTCCTGTTAATGTTGGAGGCACCTCTTCTTCCAAGCGCGAGTTACAGGGCGAGAAGAATTATCTTCATTTTGTGGGCCGATCTAATCGTCATCCCCTAATACTCTCTTTCTCTTTTCAGCCCGAGTCTCTGGGCGAGATGAACTTTTTAACTTTTGAAGTGACATTTGGTGTTGTATCACCTGATTTTCCTCATTCTAGAGAGAGTGTTATGTAATACAAGAAACTGTATCACTGAATTATATTTTTCGCCGTTTTGGGACGCACTCTTCTTCGTTTAATATATAACGTTTTCTCTTGGCAGCTCGACTCTCTGCATCTACCGAGCTTGGAGGTGACATCTTATGGTCATCCGTCTCATTTGTCCCATCAGTTCTATCCTGATTAGCGGATGAACCCATTTTAACTGCGAGTTTAAGGGATTCCTCGCACAGTGACGGTTCCTGCGTCACTTCCTCTCCAGTGATTTGCTTCTGTATATTTTAAAAATAACTACAGAATGCTTCGAGGTAGTCTATTATTAAATTAAGTTCCACCCTTTCATCAGGGTTTTCAGATTAACCTTTACTGGTCCAGTGTTTCAAAGGTAATGGGGTGAACTGGGGCTCTATCCCCATGTCACTAGTCATAACAGCTAAACTATAAATGTCACTCTGAGCAGTACAAGGCTCAGCTCTCTGCATCTCTGGTGCATCTCTTTCTTGCTTTCTTTCTCTGTTTAGCTGTTTGAACCTCTTCCATACAACGTAACCAAAGGGTAGAGCCAAACAAAAATCTATGAGGGTCACGATGTACTCATAACCCTCCTTCACAGGCACTGTCCTGACAGCGAAGTTCGTTAACTTAAGGTTATTGTGAGCGAACCCCAGTTAATGCAAGCGCTGTACGATCTTAAATGTTTGCAACAATAAATTAAGCTTAATTATATAGTTTACCTCATTTGTATCCAAAAACCTTTTTAAATCCTCGCCACAATAAACGGTGACTATCTGGTCACACTCTTCGGATATTCCGATCAAAGGAACTTTCCCCTGCATGTCACCAAGACGAGTCAGGACCACTCCTTCATTGATAATCTATCTCTTTGACGCCTTCTTTATCACAAACTCTTTGCCAGGCTCTGCATACAGAGTCGCAACTTTGTCGAGCTGCCTCGTCGCCTTACCTTCCTTGAGAGCATCAAGTTCCTGTTTGCTCAATAAAGGTACACCTTCCGTCTAAACGTCAGGACTAGGAAAAAAAATTCGGTTTGCCATTATAACTTAGAAGACACAGACTATCTTCCTTTATCTTCGCTTGTAATATATAATAAACACAAGTGTATTATATTAGTTACTATGGAAATATATTGAGCGGATATCTGCTCTGATATGTGTGTTGTAGTGAAGTATAATGCTGTAATATGTGTTGTAGTGAAGTATAATGCTGTGATATGTGTTGTAGTGAAGTATAATGCTGTGATATGTGTTGTAGTGAAGTATAATGCTGTGATGTGTGTTGTAGTGAAGTATAATGCTGTGATATGTGTTGTAGTGAAGTATAATGCTGTGATATGTGTTGTAGTGAAGTATAATGCTGTGATATGTGTTGTAGTGAAGCATTATGATGTGATGTGTGTTGTAGTGAAGTATAATGCTGTAATGTGTGTTGTAGTGAAGCATTATGATGTGATGTGTGTTGTAGTGAAGTATAATGCAGTGATGTGTGTTGTAGTGAAGTATAATGCTGTGATATGTGTTGTAGTGAAGTATAATGCTGTGATATGTGTTGTAGTGAAGTATAATGCTGTGATATGTGTTGTAGTGAAGTATAATGCTGTGATGTGTGTTGTAGTGAAGCATTATGATGTGATGTGTGTTGTAGTGAAGTATAATGCTGTGATGTGTGTTGAAGTGAAGTATGATGCTGTGATGTGTGTTGTAGTGAAGTATAATGCTGTGATATGTGTTGTAGTGAAGTATAATGCTGTGATATGTGTTGTAGTGAAGTATAATGCTGTGATATGTGTTGTAGTGAAGTATAATGCTGTGATATGTGTTGTAGTGAAGTATAATGCTGTGATATGTGTTGTAGTGAAGTATAATGCTGTGATGTGTGTTGAAGTGAAGTATGATGCTGTGATGTGTGTTGTAGTGAAGTATAATGCTGTAATGTGTGTTGTAGTGAAGCATTATGATGTGATGTGTGTTGTAGTGAAGTATAATGCAGTGATGTGTGTTGTAGTGAAGTATAATGCTGTGATATGTGTTGTAGTGAAGTATAATGCTGTGATATGTGTTGTAGTGAAGTATAATGCTGTGATATGTGTTGTAGTGAAGTATAATGCTGTGATGTGTGTTGAAGTGAAGTATGATGCTGTGATGTGTGTTGTAGTGAAGTATAATGCTGTAATGTGTGTTGTAGTGAAGTATAATGCTGTGATGTGTGTTGAAGTGAAGTATAATGCTGTGATGTGTGTTGTAGTGAAGTATAATGCAGTGATGTGTGTTGTAGTGAAGTATAATGCAGTGATGTGTCTTGAAGTGAAATATAATGCAGTGTAGTGAAGTGAAGTATAATGCTGTGATGTAGTGAAGTATATTGCAGTGTCTTGAAGTGAAGTATAATGCTGTGATGTAGTGAAGTATATTGTGATGTGTGTTGTAGTGAAGTATAATGCTGTGATGTTTGCTGTAGAGAAGTATCATGCTGTGATGTATGTTGTAGTGAAGTATAATGCAGTGATGTGTGTTGTAATGAAGTATAATGCTGTTATGTTTGTTTTAGTGAAGTATAATGCTGTGATGTGTGTTGTAGTAAAGTGTAATGCTGTGATGTGTGTTGTAGTCAAGTATAATGCTGTAGTGTATTGCAGTAAAGTATAATGCTGTGATGTGTGTTGTAGTGAAGTACAATGCTGTGACGTGTGTTATAGTGAAGTATAATGCTGTAGTGTATGGTAGTGAAGTATAATGCTGTGAAGTTTGTTGTAGAGAAGTATGCTGTGATGTGTTTTTTAGTGAAGTATAATGCTGTGATATGTGTTGTGGTGAAGTATAATGCAGTGATGTGTGTTATAGTGAAGTATAATGTTATGATGTGTGTTGAAGTGAAGTATAATGCTGTGGTGTGTTGTAGAGAAGTATAATTCTGTGATGTGCAACACAAAGCACAAAACTCTCTTTGATATCCCTCGTGTCCATCTCTCCCAATGCAAAAATGCTATGCACATAAAGGGTCCGAAGATCTGGAATTCATTGCCGGACCATACTAAAGGACCCCTGCCTGCAAATCAATTAAAGGCCCTTCATATAAATCCCCCAAAATTAACCAGAGAAGCACTATACACTACCAGTCGTGAACTACAATGAAACTTTGGTGGGGTAACAACTGGAGAACGGCTTTAGGATGGTATGTAGCTGATTGCATGTCAGCTGCGAGTTGAAGGGGACCAATTTAGGTGGTGATGCCAGATTAAGTCCATGATTTATGGCCTAGATCCTGCTGCCCTTCTTATCTCACTTGTGTTGGATGACCTGAGCCGACAATCAAGGCTAACAAAACAAACAGAAAATTAGAAACCATTGGAGAAATCACTCACATGATGGTCGTACTGCCCTTAAAAGAAATGGCGAGGACAAATGATTACATTACTCTAAGTGATGGGTGCCGAAAGTCAAGTGACTGTAAGCTGGTCAGAGGGACACACATCAACTCCCACCAGGTGGAAAAAGGGGAGGGGGGTAGCAGAAACAATGCACACATCTTACTAAACAAGCATACCGTCCATCAAACTACCACCACTACTCATTGATACTTCCACTCTTATCTAATGAACTTTTCTCTCACATAGACTAGAGTCTGCCTAAGAAACTTGTGGTATAAAACTTTAACCTATGGCCATTGTACTTGTGGGTAAACTACAAATGTCTTCCCTTTAAATAACTTCCCCTTTATGTGAGTCGCCGTGAACCGTTTCTTAAGGTATGGAAAATACCTAGACAGTTGCCAGATATCAATATTTAGAATGTTAAGCCTTTTACATCATATCTTGATGATTGTTATTCCAGAGGTCGGCCTAGGAAAGTTTGGAGGGAGGGGGTAAAGGAGGCTTTGTGTGCGTGGGGCTTGGACTTCCAGCAAGCATGCGTGAACATGTTAAATAGGAACGAATGGAGACAAATGGTTTTAAGTACTTGACGTGCTGTTGGAGAGTGAGCAGAGAGGGTAATATTAACGAACGGATTCAGGGAAACAGCAAGCCGGACTTGAGTCCTGGAGATGGGAAGTACAGTGCCTGCACTCTGAAGGAGGGATGTTAATGTTGCAATTTTATAACTGTAGTGTAAGTATGTATCTGGCAAAACAGTGGTGGAGTGAATGATGATGAAAGTTTTTCTTTTTCGGGCCACCCTGCCTTGGTGGGAAACAGCTGATGTGTTAATTTTATATATATACGTGTATATATATATATATATATATATATATATATATATATATATATATATATATATATATTATATATATATATTATTGTAACCACGAACGAGTGGTATGGAGCAAAACTTTTCTCCAGGCTGAGGGACTGACCACCTCAAACACTTTTTCTCCAAGGTTGATGGACTGATTACATCATCTTTATTTCACTACTACACCTGCTACTTCTGTATCTGACTGAAGAAACCTACTGCGTAGGCGAAACGTTACATCAATAAAGATACACAACTGTTGCACAAGTGTCTTAATGTTCACACATCACTTACACGGTGACTGCACCGTGTAAGTGAAATTTTGGTAACAAAAAAGGCCAGTATAAATGAAGGCGTGTCTGATAACCTTAATGGCATTGATGTAGATTTACCTTTCAACCACTGTCAATCCAGAGGTACAAACAGTACAGCATATATATTTGCATTTCATGTTTTATTTTGATCGCCTGTCTTGCAATCGAAGTAGTTCTTGTATACAATCTTGACATGATTTGTTGTGTTTTCGTTAATCACTTGGTGTTTACTTGCCACATACATACTGGCAAAAGCTGTTTGCACTCTTCAGATATCCTCATCTATTCCTGTTAATCTTAAAGAGATATTTCATATAATAGGATGTGTGTATGTGGCAGAGAAATTCAAGTTAAACAAAATAAATACGAATTACACTTTTTTTTTTAAATCTGTCTGAAATCTTGGATGGCTGGAGCACAACTAATGTTCTCTAACTCTTCCTGACTCATGTTTAAATCTGAAAGCAGGCACCTACATTGTTAAGATAAGATAAATTAGAATCTGTTCGGATTTTTAACCCCGGAGGGTTAGTCACCCAGGATAACCCAAGAAAGGCAGTGCGTCATCGAGGGACTGTCTGTCTTATTTCCATTGGGATCCTCAATCTTATTTCCCAGGATGCGACCCACACCAGTCGACTAGCACCCAGATACCTACTTGCTTGCTAGGTGAACGGGACAATAGATGTAAGGAAACACTCAGCATGTGAAGCGAGAGCGTTGCCTACCAGGCCACGGGGTACCGTGACTAGGTGTGAAAGGACAGCAGAACGTTGAAGTGCTACTGAGGGTGTGTTTATGGGGCTGTGAGTGTTTGAAAGTGTCTGAGAGAGAGTTGTGTGGGAGAATGTTGGATGCAATTCAAGGGAAAGATGGAGGACGAGTGAGAAAGTCCTAAAGGGAATCTGGAGTGAGTAATTGAGGGAGGAAGTACTGCAGAGAGTGTTAGAGTGTGAGGGAGGTAATGGTGGAGTCTAAAGGAGTATGGGAGAGGAGTCTGGGAGAGGTGTGGCCAGCAGACAACTTACCTGACCCTCATCTTCGTGCTCAGCTCGTCGTCTCAGCCGCAGTTTGGGGGCCACCCGGGCCAACATTCTTTATGGCTTGCTTACGCTACTTTAGTAATTAACAAAGAAACAAGAAAAACACGAACACTAGTTAGTTTGAATAATTTAAACTATAGTATTTAACAAAGAAGCATGAAAATTATAAACACTAATTAGTTTGAATTATTTAAGTCAACTAGTTAAGCAATTGTCATTATGCACAACTTAGACGCTTAGCGCTAGTGCAAAACTTCTCACTGAAAGTGATTTACTAGAAACTTAGAGATGGCTAAGATAGTGATGTGAGGGGAAGGTGAACTTGACTTCCCAGCAATGTAGCTTTGAGCGTGCTGCTGTTGCTGCAGTAAATTGCAGAGATGAGCAGGAGGTCAGGTGTGAGTATGAAGGCATTTTGGGCAAGAGGACCGGCGTTGGCATGGGCAGATGTGATTACGAAGGCAGGTGTAAGCATGAAGACAAGTGTGATTATGAAGGTTGGTGTGATAATGGTGATTAATGGAGATTTGTTCACCGTCACCGGGCGTGTACCCACACATCACCATCATGTGGGTACACACCCACACATCACCTTCATGCTCTATGATTAGAGAGGAACAAAATTTCTCTCATCTGTAAATCACTTTCGAGTGAAATGTTCTTTTATATAATTATAAATAATTTTCTTAACGATTAAAAGTTATCCGTTGGAGAAGCAGCGGTCGTAATAAAGTCGGTAGCAGCAGTAGATGTCTCACAGGTCAAGGTCAATGATCACAAACTATCTGAAGGTGCTGTTGTCTTCGCATGAAAATACGGAAGTATTCCCTTTACAGGTCTTTGTCAGATGAGGACCCACTACGTGATTAAGTCGCAGATAGCGTACCTGAGCTGGAAATCAGTGATCAAGCAACCGCTGACTTGAAGGCGCTATAAAACCAGTGAATATTCATCTATGCCGTTCCTAGAATTGGGTTTTGACCTCATTGAAAATAAGGACTCTGTTTTTGTATCCTAACAAATCAAGCAAAAAAAATTGTTTTGATTTCCAGAGATCGCACACTTATAGATGAAATTACATTATATTTCGGATCGTCGCCGACCATTACCAAGACGCACTCTGATAAAAGTACAGAACGTACCGAAATATTGTTAGTTCCATCTCCGATTTGTGACTTATTTCTAAATTGTATGTCGTTATCATGTCTCCCCTAACCCTCCTGTCCTGCAGTCTCGTCAGGCCGATTTCTCTTAACCTTTTTTCGTAGGACATTCTTATTTGCTCTGGAACTAGCCTTGTTGCGCCTTTGCACTTTCTCTAATTTATTGACGTGCTTGACCAGGTGTGGGTTCTAAACTGATGCTGCATACTCCAGTATGGACCTGACGTACACGGTGTACAGTCTTGAACGATTCTTACTGAGGTATCGGAACGCTATTCTCAGGTTTACCAGGCGCCTATATGCTGCAGCAGTTATCTGGTTGATGTGCACCTCAGGAGATGTGCTCGATATTATACTCACTCCAAGATCCTTGCTGTGTATGTGTGTGTGTGCTCTCCTATTTGTACTCACCTAGTTATGTTTGCAGGGGTCGAGTCATAGCTCCTGTCCCCGCCTCTTCACTGGCCGCTATTGGTTCACTTCCTGCTCCATGAACTTGATCATACATCTTCTTAAAGCTATGTATGGATCCTGCCTCCACTACATCATTTCCCAGACTATTCCACTTACTGACAACTCTGTGACTGAAGAAATACTTCCTAACATCTCTGTGATTAATCTGAGTCTTCAACTTCCAACTGTGACCCCTTGTTGCTGTGTCCCATCTTTGGAACATCCTGTATTTGTCCACCTTGTCGATTCCTCTCAGTATTTTATAAGTCGTTATCATATCCCCACTATCTCTCCTGTCCTCCAGTGTCATTAGGTCGATCTCCCTTAATCTTTCCACGTAGGACATACCCCTTAGCACCGGGACTAGTCTTCTTGCAAATCTTTGCACTTTCTCTAGTTCCCTTACATGCTTGGCTAGGTGTGGGTTCCAAACTGGTACTGCATAGTCTAATATGGGCCTGATGTACATAGTGTACAGGGTCCTGAATGAGTCCTTATTAATATGGTGGAATGCTATTCTTAAGTTTACTAGGCGCCCGTATGCTGCAGTAGTTATTTGGTTGTTGTACGCCTCCGGAAATGTGCCCGGTGTTATATTCACCCCAACATCCTTTTCCTTGAGTGAGATTTGTAGTCCTGGCCCCCTAGAGTGTACTCCGTCTGTGGTCTTCTTTGTCCTTCCCCAATCTTCATGAATTTGCATTTGGTGGGGTTGAACTCCAGGAGCCAGTTGCCGGACCATGCCTGCAGCCTCTCCAGATCCCTCTGTAGTTCTGCCTGGTCCTCGTCTGATTGAATTCTTCTCATCAACTTCACTTCATCTGCAAACAGGGACACTTCGGAGTCTATTCCTTCCGTCATGTCGTTCACAAATACCAGAAACAGCACCGGTTCTAAAAGTGACCCATGTGGAAACCCGCTCATTACAGATGCCCACTCTGACACCTCACCATGCACCATAACTCGCTGGTGTCTTCCTGATAGGTATTACCTGATCCACTGTAGTGCCTTCCCTGTTATCCTTGCCAGGTCTTCCAGCTTTTGCACTAATCTCTTGTGTGGAACTGTGTCAAACGCCTTCTTACAGTCCAAGAAAATGCAATCTACCCACCCCTCTCTTTCTTGTCTTACTGCTGCTGTCTCCCTGTCATAGAACTCAAGTAGGTTTGTGACAAAGAATTTCCCGTCCCTGAACCCGTGCTGGCTATCATTGATAAGCTCGTTCCTTTCTAGGTGCTCCACCACTCTTTTCCTGATAATCTTCTCCATTATTTTGCATACTATACATGTTAGTGATACTGGTCTGTAGTTTAATGCTTCATGTCTGTCTCCTTTTTTTTAAAATCGGGACTACATTTGTTGTCTTCCATACCTCAGGTAGTCCCCTGTTTTGATAGATGTGTTGAAGATTGTTGTTAGTGGTACCATAGCACCTCTGCTCCCTCTCTCAGGACGTATGGAGAGATGTTATCCGGCCCCATCGCCTTTGAGGTATCTAGCTCGCTTAGCAGCCTCTTTACTTCTTCCTCGGTTGTATGAATTATGTCCAACACTTAATGGTGAGCCCCATCTCTGTCTTTCTGGAGTCCCTTCTGTCTCCACTGTGAACACTTCTTTGAATCTCACATTGAGCTCATCACTTAATTCGTGGTCGTTTTTTGTGATCTCCCCTCCTCCCTTCCTTAGCCTGATTACCTGGTCCTTGACTGTTGTTTTCCTCCAGATGTAGCTGTACAACAGTTTCGGGTCAGATTTGGCTTTCACTGCTATGTCATTTTCATATTGCCGTTGGGCCTCCCTTCTTACCTGTTCTTATTCATTTCTGGCTCTCTGACTTCTCTCCTTATTCTCCTGGGTCCTTTGCCTTCTATACTTCTTCCATTCTCTAGCACACTTGGTTTTGGCCTCCTTACACCTCTGTGTGAACTAAGGGCTCATCCTGGCTTTCTCGTTATTTCTGTTATCCTTGGGCACAAACCTCTCCTCAGCTTCCTTTCATATTGTTGTCACATATTCCATCATTTCGTTTACTGACTTTCCTGTTAGTTCTCTGCCCCACTGAACCCCGTGAAGGAAATTCTTCATGCCTGCATAGTCCCCTCTCTTGTTGTTTGGCTTAATTTGTAATTCCTTTCCTGCTTCTCTCTCCACTTGTAAATCTACTATGTATTCAAAACTTAGAGCCATGTGGCCACTGGTCCCGAGGGATCTTTCATATGTGATGTCCTCAATATCTGCACTACTCAAGGTAAATACTAGATCCAGTCTCGCTGGTTCATCGCCTCCTCTCTCTCTGGTAGTGTCCCTTACGTGTTGGTACATGAGGTTTTCCAGTACCACCTCCATCATCTTAGCTCTCCACGTTTCTGGGCCCCCATGTGGCTTCAGGTTCTCCCAGTCGATTTCCTTGTGGTTGAAGTCACCCATAATCAGTAGCTTTGCCCTGCTCGCATGAGCCCTTCTGGCCACTTTCGCCAGTGTGTCCACCATCACTCTATTGCTATCATCATATTCTTGCCTTGGCTTCCTGCTGTTTTGTGGTGGGTTATACATCACTGCAATTACCACCTTGGGACCTCTAGACTGAAGTGATCCTATTATGTAATCTCTTGCTTCTCCTCTCCAGCTCATCAAAATCCCATTGGTTTTTGATGAGCAGTGCTACTCCCCACCCCCTCTGTCTTTCCTCAGGATCTGATATCCGTTGGAAAGATGGCATCTGTTATCATTCCTGTGAGCTTGGTTTCTATGAGAGCTATGATGTCCGGTGATACCTTTTTGACTCTTTTGTGCCCTCCTCCCACTTATTCGTTATTCCATCCTCATTGGTGTACAATACCTTCAGTTTCCTCTCCAACACTGTGTTCTGGGGGTCTGTGAGTGTGGGGACCTGGCAGTGTGCTGTGGGATTCTACAGCATAGTGTGGGTGTGGGGGATGTAAGTGTGGACTGTGGTTTGTGTTGGGATAGCGTGTTTAGTTGTGGGGTTCTGGGGGCGGTTCTGTGTGTGCTTGCGCTTGTTGCTCTTCCCTGCTCTGGCTGTCCTTTGCTGATTCTGTCCTTGTCTCTCCTCCTAGCCCCTTCCACCTCTGTGTCCTCTTCCTCAGATGCTGTCGTTCTCTTGATGTTTTGTCTTGGTCCAGGAACATCCTCTTGTATATTGTCGATTCCTTCAGCCATGGTTTCTATCGCAGGATCCTGTTTTGCACTGTTTCTGTCTTGAAAATCAGCTTGACTGGCGGATGTCTTCCCTTCAAATACTCCCCTAGTCTCTGAAAATTTACTATTTCAGTCATGTCCTCCTCGCTTATTGCTTTGATGATGTCTTCAATCTTCTGTTTTTCTTCCTGCTGTCATTCATTGTGAGTCCTCCCCTCGCTCTCCTGAAGCCCATGAATAAACACTGACTTCCCCCTCTCCTCCTCCCATTGCCTTTCCCTCTGTGTCTGTGGGTCCCGTTTGTACATAGCCGTTGTCTCCGTTATTTTTTTTCCTGTAGCTCTCGGTGGCATGATCGTGCCTCTGCCTGGGACCTACCCCCTCAGTACCCTCTCCTCCCTCCCCTACTACTATCCCTGCTCCCAACTGCACTTCCCCTTCATTCCTCAGCCCTCCATAGTCTTCCCAATTTCTATTTGCTCTACCTCACCTGTCTCTGAAATCATTATCTCCAACTTTATTGCGGAGACGAAACCCTTGTTGGACACTGACAGGCCTCCTTCTACCCTTTCTTATTTTTCACGACCCTTGCAGTAATCTTTTCCTTCACAGCATTCTGATTCCTCCTTGCTTACACGCTTACTGTTGCCTCCATACATAGACTTCACCGACCCTAAGAGCCCATAGATTTTATCGCTTCTTATTGTTGGCATACCTGTCTTTGTAAATAATGACTTATTTACAATGGAATATTCGTGGCCTCAGGGGTAATCAGGAAAAGCTCCAGGTGTTGCTCTTCTAGTTTTCCTCAGTATGTGTCGGGTTACAAGAGCCCAAAATTCGTTCAGCTGTTATTCGTCCTATTTCAGGCTATGTACTTTTGCATTCTGCTGATCCCTGTCCTGATGAATCATTTAATGAGTGTGCGATTCTTGTGTGCACTGGTATACTGTATCAACAGGTCTTTGTTCGTTCTCTGCTGCATTATACTGCAGCCCATATTTATTTGCACAGATGGTATACTGTTTGCTCTCTATATCTCTCCCCTTCCCGTGCATTCTGTATCTCGTATATTGCATTCTCAATCTCTTCTCTACCGCTGCCCATCTTGTTGTTAGGTGATTTTAACGCTCACCATCATTTTTGGGGAGGGTCCCACTGTGACTCTTGTGTTGATCAGTTAAAGACTCTTCTCACTCAGTTTTACTCTCGCACTCAGTCTCTTTCTTGCATTGATCTTTCTATCTGTTCCTTGTCAATTGCACTTGATTACGCTTGGTCTGTTCTCTCGGATTTGCATGACAGTGATAATTTTCCTATTCTTCTTACTTCTACTACGTATATTCCAGACCGCCTCATAGCCCTCGTTGGCAATTTGGACGAGCGAATTGGGAATTATACTCTCATCTTACTGCTTTTTGTGAGGACCTTTCTTCGTCCTCCATTGATGAGCTGGTTAACCAGTTTTCGACCTTAGTTTTGACTGCAGCATCATGCTCTATTCCTCAAACCTCAGGCAGGCATTCTCAGACATGCATGCCTTGGTGGTCTCCTGTGTGTGCCCATGCAGTGCATTTAAAACGTGCTGCATGGGGCCGTTATCGGTATAATAGGACCGCGGATCTTCTCTTGGATTTTAAGCAGGCAAGGTCAAAAGCCCGGACTTCGTTGTCGAGAACAAAATTATTGCTTGCTGGTTTGTTAATAAAGTTTAAAGCCTATCGATTACACTAGGGTCCTTAAGACTGTACATGTACCCCACCAGTCAAGAATACTTTATCCCCTAAAATGGGACTAAAGAATACCGTGGAAAATATTTTCCGAGTTGTAATATGTGTATATTTATGTATGCAGCATTATGTAGAATGTGTTTATTAGCTTAAGAGAAGTATATGAACCTTGTATTCTTGTCAGTTGTGACACATGTAAGAATTATTTAGCCGTGTCAAGAAAACAATGGAAGGAAGGGTTATGTGAAAATCATAGCCTAATTAAAATTGATTGGAGGTGAAAATAGCCCGACGTAAAAATTGACTCACGAGTCAGAGATCAAGACCGTGGAGCCGCAATAACGGTATTCGATAGTAACAATACGGAATATTAAAATCGGGAATCACGTCTATTATGTAAATCAAAAATTTTAATATAGCATAAAAATGGAGCACTGCAGCAGGCCTACTGGCCCATGCCGAATGGATCTATATCAGATCCAACCCAGCAAAGTCTAGAATTAAAGGAAATAAGTAACTGCCTGATGATAAAGCAATGTAACGAATAAATAAGGTATAATAAGTAGGAATTAAAGAAAATAGAGGAGCATCGGTGTCTCATAGATCAGCCATGATGCAGCAAGGATGATCTTCATAATTCCCCATTACTGATTACTAACAAGATAGGCACAAGGATATATACCCCGAAAGGTGTATGTATATATTTCAGTCTGAGAGTTTAATCCCTATTTTAGGAATTAAAATTTTCTTAACTATACCCTTGGTATAGAAAATAGGTTTTAAACTCATTCAACCAATAAGATTATCCAGGGTTTGATTGGACATTCGGCTGACAGGGATAGATTCCTTTCTCAGTAAGACCCGCAGATTGACAGTGCCTCCGACAATATCTAGAAGAATTTGGAGCCATTTGCCTACACATGCGAAGCGTTCACGCTTCTTCAGGGTTACCTTCACATTCGTGATCTCGTGACACTACGAGTATGTCAGGTAAAGTGGGTAGATTTCAACTTTAGCCAACTTGAATTTTTACTGTGAGCTGCACAGTTTGGAGTGAGAGGTTAGGAAAGGTAATTACCAACCAGACGCAAGAAGGTCGAAATTCTTGTGAAAAACCTGAATTATATCTTCTTTAAATATACAGATGATAATTCGCTTCCAGTATTTTGTTTCATGCAGCCCACGTAGTTAGAGTGAATTAATTAATAGTGTAGTAATTTAAAGGGAAACATACGCAGGAGTATAAGAGACTTCTGTGAATGATAAGCCTCGTGTGTGTGGGAAACAAACATTGTAAACACTGGGATACAATCGTATCACAAGATGAAATTTAAGTTCCCTAACTGATAGGTTTTGGTGGATAAACACATACACATACTTGTAATAAATTCATATTAGTGATTTCACACACATACACCTATCGAATATACACAAAGATACACACACACACACACCTCATGGTGTACATAACTTTTATTTGTTTGTGTCTGCATACCAGAGGAATAAAATTAATATAAGATCCAACGATCTTCTGTCACTATTTATTTACATCAAACATGGATCATCTTACAACCTCTAAATGTAAACACACTTTCTGTTAATTAACTTTATTGGTGTGTAAAATGCAGCTGCATATGCACTAGTGTGCACTTTCAAATCGACAGATATACTTTGTTAGTGTACATTTACAAGAATATGCTTTTAATGGCGAGTATATTGCAAAGGTCAGCACTTTCAGTGAAAGTGTTATCCTTTGTGCAATATGTTAAAATTTCATAAGTTAAAAAGTATGTAAATATTTACACAAAGAAAATAGATACTTATCAAGAGTAGAAAACAATATTTAACACAGAATATTAATATGGAAGACTGGAATGGTTGAGCCGTGAGCCTGTGGTCTTGCGCTTGCCAGACACAAGCACATATATTAATATAAAAATATGCAAGTAATCAAGCTTCGTCTGCTCTGGTATTTCACTGTACGATAATCAAGTATTCAAATTCACCGTTGCGTTATCATGTAAACGAATATTACAAAGGAAATAATAACTGAAGGAGCAATTTTTTTTAATGCATAAGAAGATATGACTTGTACAAATATATAGTCTAGTGAAAAAAATGGATAAACCTAGAATGCGTATTTGTTCTTAGTTGATACTGACCCTCAGAAGTGTCCAAAACTGATAATCCAGTTGGTGCCACTCTGTCACCCTTGAGGAAGTTGAGAAATCAATGGTGTCAGGAAATGGACACAGATGCAAGTAATGTGACATTTTATTATGGCAACGTTTCGCTCTCCAGGAGCTTTGTCAAGCCGTAACATTTTGTTGGTAATTCTACCATTACTAAAATCACTCAAATTCTACTGAAGACAGTTATGCACCCCAGAATTCCAGGCTAAACCCACTCCCCCACACACACAAAAAAAAATTATATGTCAACCAGACTAATCTATACACTTTCTTCACGTCTTTAAGAATTTGTATATCACAGTAATGATATAGATTCTATAAAGTTCCAGTTTTTTCTTGACCAATATCACAATGATACTGGTAAGAAAGCAAACAGTTTCAATCGGACTAGCATACCACATAAAATATTCATAAATCATTTTTTTACTTGTATTTTTGACAGGGGTGATGGTTTATATTGTTTGTTGTTGTTTTTAATTCGCCGGTACTCTCCTGGCCCGGGTCGTTTCCAGATGGTGACCCGGCCTTGGCTCCCTGTCTTGGGAGTGTCTTGAGACCAATGTCTCCCATGGGAGGAGGTACAAGTACCTCCTCATCTTCGGGACCAACTGTCCCCAGGCCTAGCCCCATTCCCCGCCCTCACGGGGCTCGTAGGAGAAGCTAGGCCGCTCTGGCTCTGGTACCTTCCCGCCCTAGGAGGGCTCGTGGGAGTGATCCCCGCCCTAGGAGGGCTCGTGGGAGGTGACCCATTCTTCTCTCCAATGGTTTATAAATATATATTGAAACTGAACATACTATCTTCTTGCTATAAAAAATAATACTCTAAATTTATGAACAACATCAGAGCAAGAAAGTTAATTTACTTCAGTTTTAATGGATTATTATTATTATTATTGTACGTGAATTTTGCACATAAAATTTGTATTGAATGTACTGGGTCTAAGACAGAAGATGGTCTTGACAATTTTTTTTAAGACTTAAAGAAAACACGATACTGGAATCATAAATTGTCAGAAAACTGAACACTAACTCTCTCCATCACTGTTAATTCAGTTGTATGAGTTTTGTTCTCAAGTACATGCTGACTTATATGTTATTCATATCTCCATTGAGAGCGTTTTTTTTCTTTATCTCTTTAAAGATATTTTTTCTGCCATATCACTGAAATGCTTACTTTACATTTTTGTACTCTGCAAGTGGTCAGACTTATTGCACAGATGAAAACTTTGAACGTTTTCCCACCCAGTATCTCGCGAATGCAGATAATTCCATCAGGTACTCAACCAGCGCATAAGCAAAGCGTTGCCTTTTAGAAATCTTAATAATACACGAGATCTCTCAGTTTAGAGATTCAAAGTCTGGCAGATGTTTCAGATCTCGCAGGTCCCCGAGACCTCTTAGTTTCCCAAGACTTCTTAGTTTCCCAAGACCTCTTAGTTTCCCGAGACCTCTTAGTTCCCCCATGACCTCTTAGTTCCCCAAGACCTCATAGTTCCCCAAGACCTCGTAGTTCCCAAGACCTCTTAGTTCCCCAAGATCTCTACGTTCCCAAAGACCTCTTAGTTCTCCAAGACCTCATAATTTCCTTAAGTTTCACAGGAAAGACTCCACAAACTAGAGCTCTTGGGCCCTGCATGATACAATTTACCCTTCGTCAGCAATGAAGGGCTCTTGATCAAAAGAACTGGAACTATCTTCCCCTTTTCTGGATCGAATCTGATTGCCTCTCATTCCCAAGGGCACTTCATGGTCCCTACGAGGTTAGTGATCTCCCTATAAAATAAATAATATATAAAATAATCGCTACATTTAATCAATTTATATGAATAATGTATTTTATAATGTGTGATTCTGAATCCCTGTACAACTTCCTATATAATTTTGTTTATGTGGATATATACAGGAATGTATATTTAGATAATCTATGTTTGTGTGTACGAGGGATGGTGTAGGTGTATGTGTACGCTGATGCACACACACACATACCCTAAGCCACCCGTTCTTGACTCAGAGTACTGGGCAGGGGTCCCAACACCTGTCGTAGCTGCAGCTCCTGGTTCGGGGAGCTGGACACGGGTACCAACGCCTGTCGAAGCTGTCGCAGTTTGTCCTCTGTGAGAGAGAGTCGAGTATTCTCTCCCTTGCCTGCTGAACCTTCTTTGTCAGTTCGACTTCCCTCAGCCTACGCCTTGCCTCATCCATCGCGAGCACGTTACCTTCAACCTGCAACGTAACCAGAAGTCTAGTATTATTTTAATTCTCTCCTGGCCTGGGATTTGATCCAAGGACCTGAGTGATGAGAGCCGCGACTCTCATCACTAAACTACGTCGCTTGGTAAAGCAGTGACTACTAAACTATGGAAGTTTAGTAGAGTAGGATGTATTTGCAGAAGGATAATGAGTGGCAGACAAAAAGAAGTAAGAAAAAAAAGGTCTTACCTCTTCACACTCTCTCTCAGCATCCTCAAGAATTCGCTGGACCCACTGCACCTCTCTCTCCAGACCTTCAATGATCGTAGTTGATGAGAGAAGTGGCCCAGTGAAGGATGACCACTGCCGTGACCTCGCATTCTCCCTCAGTAAGTCCTCAGATTCAGGTGACCCTTTCTTTACCGACCTTTTCCACCCAGGCAGTTCACGCTCCTCTAAGATCGTGAGATGCTGCCTCGTATCTTTTCTTGAGTCGTCCTCAGGCTCTGGCGGCATGCTCAAGGGTGACCCAAGACCAGAGGAGCAACTTGAGTCGTCGCCTTTGCATGAGTGAGAGGTAAAGCAATCGTGGACAATTTCCCCTGAGTGTCTCGGTGTCCATAAGTCGTCTTCAAAAGCTGTTGATAAGAGTAATGGGATTAAATTCATGTATGTAGAAGATACTGGTAATAATTTTTAATAAAAGTATTTGGTAATTTCAACCAAATATTGAAAACTATTATAAGAAATTATTATGGTCAAATTTAAAACCCATTGAACGCAGGTTCGTCTTTCGAGGGGTGCACTTTGCTTGTAGATCTACGGCTACACTGACTTCGAGAATATTTTAATCACTAAACTAGGATTTAAATCAAACTTTTGGCACACATCTCTTGGTGTATAAAGCCTACTAAGCCGCCAGATGATGAGCCTTAACTATACCAACTAAGCATTCGGTGATTGAAGAAGTGTTGGGAAAATCTAGAAAAGACGAAGCGGCCAGCACTGACTTGAGAGAGAAAAGTTAACTTAGGTAGGTATTTAATATTATTATTATTATTATTATTATTATTATTATTATTATTATTATTATTATTATTATTATTTTACTCAGGAAGTGGAAAATCCGTAGGGATCATACAGCACCTGAAGAGTGAGAGGAAATCAGACTTAAAGCGAGGAACTGAAAAAAAAATCAAGACTTAGGGACTGAACACCTCAAAACCTCCAATTCAACAGTCTCCAGCATATTAGTCACCCCTGCATTCGACCGACGAAGCCTGCTGAGAAGGAGAAACATTTCTACAGTACAGTTACCCAAATGTTTCACTTGTCTTTTTCATCTACTTGTCGCTGTTGTATGCCATTAATAAATATACTACTTAAGCAAAATGGGATTTTTTAATCCTTTATATTGGGATTAAATCATCATTGACTGGTAATATATAAGTGGCATGAAGTCTCAGTAATTTTTATGGTAGATAGGCTTTAATCCTAATATACCAAGCAAATCAAAATACATATTTATTTTGATGTATATGCATTGTGAATAGAAGCGTATGTAAACCAAAGGGATGTATTTCGTTTACGATAAAGATAACTAACTGTTGCACATGTGTCTTAATCGTCAATTTATCGGTATTTTATACCATTTTCAATATAAGAGAGACACACTGACGGACCATCGTGTAGCTGATAAGCATTCAACCTAAGAAGCCATGCAACAAGCCTACCGTACGGACATAGATTTTCGCTGCAAAAGTTCACTGCAGCATTGAGAACAGTCACTTTTTTCTGAAAATTGGCATGCGTGTTTTGAAAAAGAAAATTGTACAAGAATGGTATACAATACCGACAATGTGAAATTAAGACACATGTGCAACATCTGGGTATCTTTATAGTAAACGTTTCGCCATCCAGTGGCTTTATCAATACAAAATTCTAGGACATAATATGAAGAGTAGAACTATATACAAAAGATGAGGTAATCAGCCCTCGGCCTTGGAGTTAGTGTGTTCAACACCATGGTGGTGAACACAGATGTTGCACATGTGTCTTAATTTCACAAAAAGAAAATTACCTGAAGTGGGGTCGGATGATCTGTCAGACGTCTTCGTATCATCATCTCTTTCGCTATCTTCGCTGCATAAGCCGCTGTCAGCTCGAGAAGTGGTATCCAACCTGTGGAGAAGACGCAGATCAGTAAAGTTACTCTGGATCAAAAACCGTACCACGGGCGGGGCTTGAACCCGCAGATAGAGTAGTAAAACTCCAGACCGACGCCCGTGGTATGGTTTGTTTCCAATCGTGTCATTACGATTTCGTGAGTTACTCTGGATAGGTTGGACAGGTACACGAGCAGGTGTGAGCTGGACTTGACTAGCATGGACCCAGTAGGCCTACTGAAGTACCCCTCTCTTCTTATTCTCTTACATAAGAACATAAGAAAGAAGGAACACTGCAGCAGGCCATGACCATGATCAAAAAGTAAAACTCAGTAAAGGATGAAACAAAATCTAGAAGCCTTTCGGTCTGTACTTGACCATCCTCAAGTCACTAGTGAGAAAGGGAGAGGAAAGAGAGAGAGAGAGGAGAGAGAGAGAGAGAGAGAGAGAGAGAGAGAGAGAGTGTGTGTGTGTGTGTGTGTGTGTGTGGTGTGTGTGTGTGTGTGTGTGTGTGTGTGTGTGTGTGTGTGTGAACAGTCAGGTCAAGGCAATGAGAGGTCAGAAGACAGGTAATGTCAGGTCAAGGCAATGGGAGGTCAGAAGACAGGTAATGTCAGGTCAAAGCGTTGGTAGATGACAGGTAGGTTCACCAGGACGGGTCTTCGCCCGGGCTTCTCCATGCTTTGCTGGTAGATTGAGAAGCCAACTAAGGTCAGGTCAAGTCAAGTCACGTGTCCAGGGAGAGGCTGAGAGAATGATCTCCGTTGATGGTAGACAACTAGCAACTGAGGTGAGTCACTACTGTTGTGAAGGAAATTCTACTCTACAGATCCAGTTCTACATCAACTGCCTTTAAAATTTAATGTTCTAATTTTTCTTTCTGAATATTGGGGCAATATTTTCTAATTTCTAATATTTGTCACTTTGCCAAAAAACTAATAAATGATGAAAATAATTACCATTATTAGTAGTAATTATTATTAGTAGTAGTAGTAATTATTATTAGTAGTAGTAGCAGTAGTAGATGATCCTTCACCTCTGATCCGGCCACACTAAGGTCACTAGCTGGGCCACTTTGGGGTCATCGCCCAGGCCACACAGGGGTCGTCAGCCGGGCCACACCTGCCGTCCCTTCCTCCTGTGAGCTTGACAATGCAAGCTTAATTGTTTACCTTGTGTGGCACTGGAGATCTTAACAAAGTAGCTGATACATCTCTCCTCGGGCGGTGAAAGTCAGGAGGCTGCATCCACCCACCATCTGCATGCCCACTCACGCAAAATATTCCGTTGTTTGCTTAATTTCCAGAATAATGTGTCCTGTTTCTCCCCATAAGTGTAATCCTCATTTAAAAAATGTTTTTTCAACGGTATAAAAAAAAAAACTGGCGTTCGCAGAACGTTGTAATAAGATTAAGAATGCATGATGCCATGAGGATTCCACGCCAATATAGTGAAGGGACGAACAGGGTGAAGAATGCGCTGGGATGAGGCCAACCCGGACCTCAGCAAGGGTTTACAGTTCACCTGAGATAGCGTCTAGGAACGTGTGACACTAACTCAGCGATTCTTTGCCAAACCTTTGGTGTGTGTGTGTGTGTGTGTGTGTGTGTGTGTGTGTGTGTGTGTGTGTGTGTAGCTGTGGGTAAAAGGACACATGTGCAACTAATGTGATATTTCATTGTGATAAATTAGATACATGCACAACACTTGGGTATTTTTATTGATACCCAAGTGTTGCACATTTGTCTAATTTATCAACTTGTCGGTTCTCTGAACCATTTATCTATATTTCATTGTGGCACTGTTTCGCTCTCCTGGAGAGCGAAACGTTGCCACAATAAAATATCACATTAGTTGCACATATTCCCTCTTAGCGTTTCAGCAACAAAGACAACCAAGCGTTGCAAATATATCTTATTTATCAACTTGTTGGTATTGTGTGTGTATCACCTGTAGTTTCATTCCTAATTCACCTCAAGATTGACTGCCATTTTCTCTGTGAACTTTGTCTTCGTTAATATCAGCATGAACGAAATTCAGTATAATAATATTCGATATTGATTGCACTTTCTTTTTTTTTTTTTTTTTTGCAGTTCGTCGTGCTTTTCCTTTGCCCCTGAATCTCCCGTTCTCTCTGATATTTAATATAAACTGAAAAGTTCTTATCTTTTTGAGAAGGCCAAGATACTGTTTGATCTGTCTTTTAGGTAGTTTGAAGTTTGCAATAGAAATGACGTTGAGAGTTGCCACAAGTGTTATCGCAAACAAAGCAGTGGGTATATTGTCATTACCTTCGTTCTAACCATAAAACAGGTCGGCTACCAAGGCGAACAGGCATCTCTTGTCTACTGGGTAAACAGGAGGCAAACAGGTAGGAGACTTGACCATACGTTGAGGCAAGGCTAAGAACATTAGAATAACTGAGCTCCGCATGTTACAGACAAAGTGAATCTACCTGGACGTCGTTCCGAGGGTCAACGCCCCCGCTGCCCAGTGCTCGACCAGGCCTCCCGGTGAACCACAGCCCGGCTGATCGGACACTGACTTTAGGTATCTGTTCAGTTCCCTCTTGAAGGCAGTCAGGGGTCTATTGGTAATTCCCTTTATGTATGATGGGAGGCAGTTAAATAGTCATGGGAATCGGACACTTATTTTGTTTTATCTTAATGTACTCACGGCTTCCCTGATTTTCACTGGAGATATGTTAAACCGTCTGCCTAGTCTCTTGCTTTCATTGAGAGTGATTTCTCTTTCCAGATTTGGGACCAGTCCCTCTAGGATTTTACAGATGCAGATTATGATATATCTTTCTCGCTTGCGTTCCATGTAATTAAGGTAATTGGCTGAACTAATACGTGTAGGGGAGGTTCTCTGTACATTCTCTAGATCTGCTATTTCACCTGCCTTGAATGGGGCTGATAATGTATAGCAGTATTCCAGTCTATAGAGAGAACAAGTGACATAATGAGTATCATCATTGGCATAGTATCTCTTGTTTTGAAAGTCCTCATTTTCCATCCTATCATTTTCCTAGTAGACGTGATAATGACACTTGTGATCCTTGAAGGTGAAATCCTGACATTAACACTCCCATGTCCTTCACATTAATTTTTCGCTCTATTCTGTGGTTAGAGTTTGTAGTATACTCCGTTCTAGTTATTATTTCCTTAAGTTTTTCATAACGGAATAATTGAAATTTGTTCTCATTGAACATCATATTTTCCGATGCCCATTGGAAAACTTGGTTTATATTCGCTTGGAGATTTACCGTGTGCTCAATGGCTGACACTCGTGCAGATTCTAGTATCGTCTGCAAAAGACATGGTGCTATGGCTTACATCTCATCTCTGTCTATGTCTGATATGATGTCCTCCAGTGTGTGAGATGAAGCAACTACAAATTGAGCCACGAACTTAAGGGGTAAACGTACACAAATAACCCACAGACAGGAGAATGAAACTATAAAGACGTTTCGGTCCGTCTTGGGCCGGGAGGCGAGGTACAGCCCACACACACACACACTCCAATAAGCGTTCACTACATCTGGTTTTGCTGTGTTGTGACACGTGTGAGCACTTTCAAAGGCTTTTCGCTATAGCAACCCAGCCAAACTTTTCTGGGGTTGAATGTGTGTCCAATCAGACTGTTGCTGCTAGCAGCCCGCAGTACAGTATAACCATCACAGCTCGGCTCCTCTGCCACTAGGAATCAGATAGCGTACTGCAAACAATACTGAAGGGAAGACACGCTGCACAACGAATATTGGGGCGAATAAAAGTTGCTTCTCCAGCTTGACACTTGTAGTAGTCCAGTTTCTTCATCATCTGACACTTGTAGTGGTGATAAACGAGACACTTGAGCAACACTTTGGTATCTTTAATCTGGAAACGCTTCGCTAGAAAGTAGCTTCACCAGTCCCATACAGAGAAAAACAGTAAAAGACGAGGACTTTGAGGAAATCAGTCCCCCAGCCTGGAGATGTTCAGTACATCAGTCTTCCAGTTTCTTCATGAGCTGACACTTAGGACAAGTAATGGTCCTGTTTCTTATAGTGGTCCAGATCAACCAGGCTGTGATGGATATGTTGGGCAGCGGGCCTCCAAAAGCAACAGCCTGGTTGAACAGGCTAGCACCAGACGAGCCTCCGAGAGTAGTAAGACTCTCGAAACTCATCAAAGGTATAAAGGTATATCACTGTCTTCAAGAGTACCGGATCCTAGCACTTGGCGGATCACGGGTACTTATAGTACCCGTGATCCGGCACTTGTAGCACTCAGTGCTCCATTTTCCTCTTGAAACGTTCTGCTGGTCTGGATGAGAGAAAAAACTCAGTCATTGCAAGAAAACAATGCTCGGCACTTAACCCAGCTATTGCAAGAAAACAATGCTCGGCACTTTACGTTTTTTTTCCATTACGTTAACATTTCAAACATAAATATCGTCGCTGCGACGTAATTACCTCGTCTTATTCATGACAAATAAATAAGACACATTTGCGACAATTGGGTATCTTTGTTGTACAGACGTTTCGCCAACCAGTGGCTTCATCAATCCACAACAGAGAATGATCCTGGAGACATTGTTCCAGACTATGGAACAAAACTCTTCTCCAGGCTGAGGGACTGACCACCTCAAAACTACGCCTTCAAGGATGGTGGACTGATTACGTCGTCTTCATATCCCTACTGCTCCTGCCAACTTTTCTGTACTCGACTGAAGAAGCCTACTGTGTAGACGAAACTATTGCATGTGTTTTACTTACCAACCTGTCGGTACTGTATACCATTTTGATATTCTCAGTGGAAGATGCGTAGTAGTAGTAGTAGTGATAGTAGTAGTTTGAAGTAATCAGTCCCTGAGCCTTGATGAATCTGCTGGTGACGGGGAAAGATTAATCTGAGGTGATCAGTCCCTCAGCCTTAAAAGGAGGTGTTCACTCCATCAGCCGTAATAAATTTTGTGGTATATTCGTGTTGCATCCAACGAATGTCGAGGACACGAAAGCTTGGATATTAAGTTGGTTGTAAAATGCGGAATATGATCAATCCAACACCTGTGGCAACCAAACATGTGGCTGCACAGCTGTGGTTCCCAACATGTGTCTGAACACCTGTAGTCTGAGTAAACGTGCGCTTGTCTTCTCGCCAGGACTCAGCATATATACACTATACACCTACTAAACATCGGCCATACACGCGCTATACACGCCGGATATACGAAAAATAAAGGTCACAAAATCTTGGATGAAACAAGTCACAACTAATAAGAAGAACATAAGAAAGAAGGAACACTGCAGCAGGCCTACTGGCCCATGCGAGGCAGGTCCAAATCTCCCACCGGGTTAAGCCAATGCCCCGACCCATCCAGGTCAGGTTACATTCACTTAAGGAAGGAGCACGGCATCTGACCTAGTAGCACAAACTAGTCAGGTCCAACTCACACCCACCCGCACCCACTCATATATTTATCTAGCCTATTTTAAAACTACACAACGTTTTAGCCTCTATAACTGTACTCGGGAGTTTGTTCCACTCATCGACAACTCTATTACCAAACCAATGCTTTCCTATATCCTTCCTGAATCTGAATTTATCCAACTTAAAGCAATTGCTGCGAGTCCTGTCAATACTAGATATTTTTAGCACGCTATTTACATCACCTTTATTTATTCCTGTTTTCCATTTATACACCTCAATCATATCCCCCTAATTCTACGCCTTTCTAGAGTGCAGATTCAGGGCCCTCAGTCTATCCTCATAGGCAAGATTTCTGATAAATTAGACACATATGCAACACTTGGGTATCTTTATTGAGGAAACGTTTCGCCACACAGTGGCTTCATCAGTCCAATACAAAGTAGAAAGGTGTAAGGAGAGGAGGAGTTTGAGGTTATCAGTCCCTCAATAAAGTTCCTCAATAAAGATACCCAAGTGTTGCATATGTGTCTAATTTATAACTTGTCGGTTCTCTGAACCATTCATCTACAAGATTTCTGATACATGGAATCAACTTAGTCATCCTCCTTTGTACGTTTTCCAGAGCATTTATATCCATTCTGTAATACGGTGACCAAAACTGTGCAGCATAATCTAGATGAGGCCTAACCAAGGATATATAGAGTTGAAGAACAACCTGAGGACTCCTATTATTTATGCTTCTTGATATGAAGCCAAGGATTCTGTTCGCTTTATTGCGAACACTTATGCACTGCTGTCTTGGTTTTAGATTACTGCTAACAAGAACTCCTAAATCCTTTTCGCAATCAGTAGTATTAAGATCTACATTATTTAGTTTATATGTGGCATGGTTATTGTCCTGTCCAATATTTAGAACTTTGCATTTATCTATATTAAACTGCATCTGCCACTTCTCCTACCACTGCATCAGTCTATTCAAATCTTCCTGGAGTGCTCTAATGTCCTCATTTGAATGAATTGGACGGCCTATTTTGGTGTCATCGGCAAACTTGCTTATGTCGCTATTTATTCCCTCATCTATGTCGTTTATGTAGATTGTGAACAACAAGGGGCCCAATACTGACCCCTGTGGAACACCGCTTGTGACACTTCCCCACTCTGATTTCTCCCCATTTATGCAAACTCTCTGCTGCCTATTTGTCAACCATGCCTCTATCCAGGAAAAAATTTCTCCTCCTATTCCGTGTGCCTTAATTTTCCTCAATAGTCTCTGATGTGGGACTCTATCAAAAGCCTTACTGAAGTCCATATACACAATATCATATTCATTACCATGATTTACCTCCTCAAATACCTTAGTGAAAAAAGTTATTAAATTTGTAAGGCAGGAACGCCCTTTTGTAAAACCGTGCTGAGATTCATTGATTAATTTATGCTTTTCAAGATGGCTACGAATTGCCTCGGCTATTATTGATTCCATAAATTTTCCCACTATGGAGGTTAGGCTTATTGGTCTATAGTTCGAAGCTAAGGACCTGTCTCCTGCTTTGAAAATAGGTATTACATTTGCAATTTTCCACTTATCTGGCACCATGCCAGTTTGCAGTGATATGTTGAAAAGATTAGCCATAGGTTTGCTAAGCTCTTCTTTACATTCCTTTAGAACCCTTGCATACAGTTCATCACGGCCTGGGGATTTATTAGGTTTTAATTTATCTATTTGTCTAAGGACCATGTCACTTGTGACCCTAATCGTGTATAGTTTACTATCGTCCTGTTCTACATAATTTATTATTTCTGGAATATCGCTAGTATCTTCCTGTGTAAAAACTGAGAGGAAGTAAGTGTTAAAAATTCTACACATTTCCTTATCACTGACGGTGAGCTGACCTGAGTAACTTTTGAGTGGGCCTATCTTGTCCTTAATCTTACTTCTGTATACCTGAAAAAATCCTTTTGGGTTTGTTTTCGATTCTCTTGCAACTTTAACCTCATAGTCTCTTTTTGCTTTTCTTATTCCCTTTTTTATTTCTCTCTTTAACTGAATATATTGATTACTTAATTGCCCCTCTCCTCTTTTGATTCGCCTATATATGCCTCTCTTTTGACCAATGAGATGTTTTAATCTATTGTTCATCCACTTAGGATCATTTTTGTTTGATCTGATTTCTCTATTAGGAACATAAGTTGTCTGAGCAGCTAGAACTATTCTCTGGAAAACGTCATATTGGCAATCACCACCTACCTGACCCACTGTCAGGTCATTCCAGTTCAGCCCACCCAGGTAATTTTTCAGTCCTATGAAATCAGCCAGGCGGAAGTCAGGGACAGAGACTTGATTGCCATTATTAGGGTAATTCCATGATATATTAAAACTGAGTGATTTGTGCTCACTTTCCCTAAGCTCATCATTAACCTCAAGATTATTAATTAGAGATTCCCTGCTGGCAAGAACCAAGTCTAGCAGGTTATTTCCTCTAGTTGGTTCTGTCACCAACTGTTTCAAAAAACAATCCTGAATCGTATCAAGAAAGTCACTTGACTCTAAATTTCTTGTCAAATTGTTCCAGTCAATTTGTCTAAAGTTGATATCTCCCATTAGCACAACATTTTCATATGTAGATGCCTTACGAATTTCATCCCATAGAAGTTTACTGCACTCCCTATCAAGATTTGGGGGCCTGTAAATCACACCCAAGATAAGTTTTACACGGCCCTCAAGAAGCTGTAACCAAACAGATTCAGTGGCTGACGCTTCTAATTTTATATCTTGTCTAACACAACAATTTAAATTGTCTCTGACGTACATCGCTACTCCACCACCCATGAATTTATCCAACCTAAATTTGAAACTACCCAAGGTCCTTGCTTCAATAACCCTACTAGGCAGACTGTTCCACTCATCAACTACCCTATTTCCAAACCAATACTTTCCTATATCCTTTCTAAATCTAAACTTATCTAACTTGAATCCATTATTGCGAGTTCTCTCTTGGAGAGATATCCTCAAGACCTTATTTATATCCCCTTTGTTAATACCCATTTTCCACTTGTATACCTCGATCATGTCTCCCCTCATTCTCGTCATACAAGTGAATGTAATTTAAGGGTCTTCAATCTATCTTCATACGGAAGATTTCTAATGCTATGTATTAATTTAGTCATTCTACGCTGAATGTTTTCTAACGAATTTATATCCATTCTGTAATATGGAGACCAGAACTGAGCTGCGTAATCTAGGTGAGGCCTTCCTAATGATGTATAAAGCTGTAATATAACCTCTGGACTTCTGTTGCTTACACTTCTTGATATAAATCCCAGTAATCTATTTGCCTTATTACGTACGCTTATGCATTGCTCTCTTGGTTTAAGGTTGCTGCTTACCATAACCCCAAAGTCCTTTTCGCAATCTGAATGGCTAAGTTCTACATTATTTAACTTATAAGTGCTAGGGTTATGGACACTCCCTAGCTTCAGAACCTTGCATTTATCCACATTGAACTGCATCTGCCACTTTTCTGACCATAAATTAAGTTTGTCTAAATCCTCCTGAAGGTCCATGACATCTACGTTTGAATCAATTATCCTACCTATCTTCGTGTCGTCGGCGAATTTGATCATATCACTAGTAATTCCCTCGTCAAGGTCATTGATATATATTATAAACAACAACGGGCTTAAGACTGATTCCTGTGGAACGCCACTTGTTACAGAACCATATTCGGATTTAACCCCATTAATGCAGTCTCTCTGCTTCCTTTTGGTGAGCCATGACTCGATCCATGACAACACTTTTCCCTATTTTCAGTCTCTGGTGCGGTACACTATCAAAAGCCTTACTAAAATCTAAATAAACAATATCAAATTCTTTATCGTGATCAACAGCCTCAAAAGCTTTACCGAAGAAAGTTAATAAATTAGTTAGGCAGGAACGGCCCCTCGTGAATCCATGCTGAGTATCATTAATCAAATTATTTTTATCCAGATGGCTTCTTATAATATCAGCTATAATGGACTCTAGTAATTTACCTACAATTGAGGTCAGGCTTATTGGGCGGTAATTTGACGGTAGTGACTTGTCCCCTGCTTTAAAAATAGGAATTACATTAGCCATCTTCCACATATCAGACACTACACCTGTTTGAAGAGATAAATTAAACGTCTACCTTTTTTTCCCCGACTCTGAATATATGCTATGATACCCCAACATTTGTTTAGGAATTAGTGCCTTCAGGGGAACCTGTGCTCTCACAACGCAGCGATTATGCGCATCTCAGGCACATCAGAAGTGCCTACCATTTTTGTTGCGTATACTAACCATGTACGTAGATATTACACACACACACATACACACACACACACACACACAAGCCTCACTATGACCCCGGCAAACACGCAATCATGCACTCAACTATCACAATGTACTCGACACACGCCCACTGAATACTAATTTTTGCACTCACTGCTGATCAACCACTCAACAAACACCCATCTTGCATTCAGCATCCCTCCCACCACCCACTCAACAAACACCCATCTTGCTTGCAGCATCCCCCCACCAACCAATTAACAAGCAAACACAAGAAACTTAACCATTCAAAGAAGTCACAACAAACAGGCAACAAGCAGGCAACAAGTCCCCCAGCAAGCAGGTAACAACCCCTGTAGTAAACAGTCAGTAAGCCCCGACAATCAAACAAGAAGGTCCATACAACGCCCCTGTGTGAGAATGACACTGTGATTATCAAGACTGTAGCAAACGTGTCTTTTTTACATACTTTTCGGTGTTAATCACCAAGTTTGATGCACGAGCACGCTCTAAAAATTCCAAAACAAGCAGGCAACATGCCCCATTTTCAAGACCTTAACTAGCAGGCAACAAGCCCCATAAGACACAGGATGGAAATAAATGGTATAAAATACCGACACAATGGAAATATAAACACATAAGCAGTATAATGTGATTCTTTATTGACAACGTTTCGCCCACGCAGTGGGCTTTATCAAGTCACAAACTGATCTACCTGGGTGAAAGGTACAAGAGTATTTATAGGATTTAGTCAGGTGGGGAATGCTGGGTCAGATGGGGAATGCTGGGTCAGGTGGGGAATGCTGGGTCAGATGGGGAATGCTGGGTCAGGTGGGGAATGCTGCATGTGACGATCTTCCGAGTACGGTGACAGAGTCTAGAACCTTGGGTAACTTTAAAAAGAGATTGGGCAAGTATATGAGTAGACCAATTGCAGTGTTCCTCCATTCTTATGTTCATATGTGGGATAATGATGAAGAAGTTTCTTGGCAAGAGGTTCAGCTATGTTGTAGAATCCGTTGTTCTGGTGCCTATCACCCAGGTAGATCTGTTTGTGACTTGATAAAGCCCACTGTGTGAGCGAAACGTTGTCAATAAAGGATCACAAGACACAGGAGTTCATGGAGTTGAACTTTTCTCCAGGCAGAGGGACTGACTACCTCAAATACATTTTCTCCAAGGTTGAGGAACTGATTACATTATCTTTATTTCATTACTAATGCTCCCTTCGTATTTGAGTGAAGAAGTTTACTGTGTAGGCAAAACGTTTCATCAAGCAAACAACAAGCCTTTATCAAGCAAGCATTAAGCCTGTGGAAAATTAAAGAGAAATTCGTCATTTTTAACGCCTTTGAAGGGTGAAGAGTAAGACACATGTACAAGCTTCTTCAGTCCAATGCAGAAGCAGCAGGTGTGACAGTGAAGAAAAGATGATGTAATCAGTCCATCGAATTTGGAGAAATAGTTTTTGAGGTGGTCAGTTCCCCAGCCTGGAGAAATGCTCACCTCCATAGACTATGGAACTGAACACTTATCCAGGCTGAGGGACTGACCACCTTTACTTCGCTACTATGCCTGCTGCCTCTGTATTTGATTGAATATATAGGCAACCGACAGGGGCGGCTGCCTATATAAACCCTCTCCGTCCCTTCTTTTTGTTAGTGTGACTTTGTAAATGGTCCAAGTCGGACCGAAACGTCGTCGTAAGCTCCTCTCTGCTATATGCGGGTTGTTTGTGTATCAGAAATCTTTTCTACGAGGATAGACTGAGGACACCGAATCTGCACTCTCTAAGAAAGGCGTCAAAATAGGGAATATCTGATTGAGATGCATAAATGGAAGACAGGAATAAGTAAAGAGGGATATAATGAACGTGATAAAAATGTTTAACCAAGACAGAACTCGCAGCAGTGGGTTCAAGATGGAAAAAAATATTAGATTTAGAAAGGATATAGGAAAACACTGGTTTGATAATAGAACTGTGGATAAGTGGAACCAACTCCCGAGTAACAACTTGGATAGCTTAAAAATACGTTAGACGACCACATGAATGGGTGTGAGTTAGACCTGCCTAGCATGGGCCAGTAGACCTGCTGCAGTGCCCCTCCTATATTTTTATTATGGAATAAATGTGGAATAGAGAGAGGATCAGCGTCGCTTGTAAAGAGGAGGATAGAGGGACGAAGAGATAGGAGGGTGAGAGGTAAAGATAGGAAGGGAGAAGAGAAGGAGGATATAGATAAGCGAAGAGTGAAAAGGAGGGTGTGGATACACGGAGAGAGAAAGGAAGGGTATCGGTAAAAGGAGAGAGAAGAAACATGCGGATAGAGGGGAGAGAAGGTGGATGAGGGAGAGGAAAGATGGAATGAGAGGAGAGGTGTGAACAGACACAGAGAGGAAAAAGATAAGGGTGTGAATAAAGATAATGAAGAAGGGGAAGGGTATAGACATGAAGAGAGAGGGAACAAGAGAAGGGTGTGGATAAAGGAAAGGAGGAAGAGAAAGGGTATATAGACAGAGGGGAGAGAGAGAGAGAGAGAGAGAGAGAGAGAGAGAGAGAGAGAGAGAGAGAGAGAGAGAGAGAGAGAGAGAAGAAAGTAAGATCATCTGTTTACCCACGTCTATTAGACTCCAAAAAATCATCACTCCCTCTTTAATTACGTCTTCTTAATTATGCCACAGTTGGAGCTAATGAATATTATTTCGGCGCCTTCAAGCCCTTATTAAATCCCAATCTTCCAGTAATTAACTTCTTACAAGCCTCTACAAGTGTCACATCCATGATGAACCAGACATGTGCAACATCTGGGTGGAGATAATTGACATAAAATACCGACACGATGGAAAAACAGACACAAATGCAGTATAATGTGATCCTTTATTGACAACGTTTCGCCCACAGAGTGGGCTTTATCCAGCCACAAACAGATCTTCCTGAGCAGAGAGTACGTGAGTATGTAATAATGTTGGTAGAATTACCCACAATATGTTAATGACTTGACAAAGTTCCTGGAGAGCGAAACGTTGTCACAATAAAATGTCGCATTAGTAGCACATGTTGTCTTTTTAACTAACATTTCATTACTACTACTGCTCCCATACATGAGTATATATAGGGAGTATAGTGACGTGTGAAGAGTCAGGTGGGGAATGCTGGATTTGCGAAGGAATAGAGAACAACGAAATGGAATGGAACAATAGAGGGGTTCAGCTATGTTATGAAGGCCGTTGTTCTGGAGGAAATTGTTGGATACACAGACGAGTGATGATTCCAAGATCCTCCTGCGGTACTGAGTGTCTTCTTCCCTGCTCTTGCGTCTAGTTTTTTCCAACATCTGGGAATCTTTACTTGTAGACGTTTCGCCATTCAGTGGCTATATCAGTGTAGATGAATGGTTCAGAGAATGACAAGTTGATAAATTAGACACGTGTGCAACACTTGGGTATCTTTAATGAGGAAACGTTTCGCCACACAGTGGCTTCATCAGTCCATACAAACTCCTGTTCTTCACCATTCTCTTTTGTATGGACTGATGAAGCCACTGTATGGCGAAACGTTTCCTCATTGAAGATACCCAAGTGTTGCACATGTGTCTAATTTATCAGCTATATCAGTACATTATATGAACATAATATGAAGTGTAGACATATATACAACAGACTCACCTACTTGGTAGGTCCCTGTCATATTCAAAATGGTCATTACATTAACTTCAGTATTTGTGACACATTGGTAAACTCAGTATTTTAGTGTCAGAGTTCTTGGGTAGGATGCTGCTACTAGATGATCTCCAGTCCTGGTCAGCACATCCAAGCAGCAATCCTGAGCTCACCTTGTCTGGCCCCACAGTCTTTGCTGTGTCCAGGGATACAAGGACACGTACGTCATCCTGTCTTGCTGTTATCTCAGACAATTTGCAACTAGCCATGAATGTGGTAAGAGACACTATTGCAGTACAATGCCTACCTGTTGCACATGTGTCTTATTTATGAATTTTATTGACGTTTGGGCTTCATTCAGTCACAAGTAGATGAACTTGGACATAAAGGCTGAGATAATCTGGGTCTGGGACCTGCAGCTTGATAACGAAGTGGTCTAGAAGTCAGTCTTTTATTTGGTTGCTAGTAGCGAACGTCCCATCATGTTGATTCAGAGATTACGTAGTCGAGCAAATACCCACGTCAGTCCTTGACTAAGAACCATCAGGTCCCTGACTAAAGGCTACCAGGTAGTTCGGTTCTAGGACCGACACATCTTCTAATAAATATGTCCCAGTGTTTGCCCACGTGTCTTCCAAACACCAGGTCATCTCTCTCTTGCCCCCGGGGGATCAGAACACCCATCTTATCATCTCGTTTCTAATTCCTGGAGAGATGTGACGATGCAGCTTCTCCACGCCTCATCCATGCCCCTCCACGCCTCTTCCACGACCACTCCATGTCCCCCAAGACCTCCCCACACGCCTCCAAGGCTCCTTTGCTTTGTCTCCGTCACTGACCACCAACCACACCTAAGGTGTAATTACCTCTTCCCTCCAATCCTCCCACAGCCGTCACCCTTTGCCCTAATGACCGTAATTACACCTCCGTATGGCCCGACATCATTCTCTCTCCCTATCACTTTATTCTTCTATCCGTCCTTCACCTCTTCCTCCTCCTCTCACTCAATAAGTAGATCCCTTTTCATTCTATCCTCATTTTCCTGATTTACCTCTTGCTTTTCATTTTCTTATCCCCTCTTATCATTTCACTTTCCTCACCCACTATCATCTCTACATTTTTTTTCACCTTCATCACTTACCCCTCAGTCATTTCATCTTAGTCTCCTCTCATCTCCTCCACTGTCATGTCAACTCCCACCTTCCTCATTTTACGTCATTCCTTAATAATTAAAATAAAATTCCCCCTTCCCTGCTTCTCCTTCCTCTATTTCTCTCGTATTACTTCCTCTTCTATCCCTTCCATTCTTCTATTCTTTATCATCTTTCACTGTTAATATTACATTTAATAATACAATTCAGTCCAAACGTTAATTATCATCAACAATAAACATTGTGATTGTCATGGGAAAGAAACACTTATGAACAGTTCAGGATATTTATTAATGGAAACGTTTTGCCACGAGTGTCTTCAGTCCTAGGACTGAAGACACTAGGACTGAAGACACTAGGACTGAAGACACTAGGACTGAAGACACTAGGACTGAAGACACTCGTGGCGAAACGTTTCATTTAATGTCTGAACTGTCGGTATCACCCCACCATTTATTTGTATTGTCTGACAGTCCACATCGTTATGTCTACCTACCTGGAGTCTACCTGGAGGGTATTCTGGGGATCAACGCCCCCGCGGTCAGGTCAACGACCAGGCCTCCCGGTGAATCAGGGCCAGCAGTAACAGACTGGTTGATCCAGGCTGTTACTGCTGGCCGCACGTAGTCCAACGTACGAACCACAGCCCTGCTGATCCGGCACCGACTTGAAGTATCTGTCCAGCTCCGTCTTGAAGGCAGCCAGGGGCCTATTGGTAATTCTCCTTATGCATGGTGGGAGGCTGTTGAAGAGTCTTGGGCCCCGGACACTTATTGTGTTTTCTCTTAGTGTACCAATGGCGCCCCTACTTTTCAATGGGGGTATTTTGCATCGCCTGCCCAGTCTTTTACTTTCGTAGGGAGTGATTTCTGTGTGCAGATTCGGGACCATTCCTTCTAGGATTTTCCAAGTGTAGATTATGATATATCTCTCTCGCCTGCGTTCCAGCGAGTACAAGTCAAGTGCTTCCATGATAACAAGCGACTGGCAGATAGCTGTAATAATGTTGGTAAAGCTCCTGGAGAGCGAAACGTTGCCACAATAAAATGTCGCATTAGTTGCACTTGTGTCCTTATACCTAACATAGCAGGTAGTTGTTTAAGTGTCGGTGTATGTGTGAGTTCCGATGTACTCATTATTTGCCGATGCAGGGGTCGAGTCTCAGCTCCTGGCCTTGCCTCTCAGCTGGTCGTTACTGGGTTCCCTTCCCTGGCTTCGTGAGCCATATCGTACTTCTTGTTGAAGCTACGTATGGTTCCTGCCTCTCCCACGTCACTGTCCAGTTCGTGCCACTTCCTGACAAATCTGAGGCTGAAGAAATAAGGACATAAGAACATAAAAAAGAAGGTACACTGCAGCAGGCTACTGACTCATGCGAGGCAGGTCCATGTCACTCCCCAGCCGTGACTCATCTGTGCTTTAACTTCAAGATGTGTCATCGTGTTCCTCCTTTCTAACAGCCTGTCTCTGTCCACCTTATCAATTCCTCTCAGCATTTTTTAGGTTGTTATCACGTCTTCTCTGGTCCTGTCTTCTAGCTCACACCCCTCAGCTCTAGAACTAGTCTCGTTGCAAACCTCTGCATTTTTTCCAGCTTCTTGATATGCTTGATCAGGTGTGGGTTCCATGCTGGTGCTGCATACTCCAAGGTGGGCTTGACACATGCTCTAAAATAGTGTCATGAATGACACTGTTAAGGTTCTTGAAAGCTAATCTTAAATTCGCCAGAACTGGTGTGTGCATGTGTAACTGTATATACCTTTACCTTTGATATACCGTTGGTGAGTTCCGAGAACTTTTCTACTCCCCGGAGCCCGGCCATGGACCAGGCTCGTCTGGTATTTTCCTGGTCAATTAGGCTGTTGCCTTGATGTGTACACTAGGACTAGTGGGTACTCCTTACCTTTGATGAGTTCCGAGATTTTTTCTACTCCCAGAGCCCGGCCTTGGGCCAGGCTTGTAATGATATGTACGTGTGTTGGTGTGTACGTGAGGATTAGTCGCACATACTCGTGTAAGCTGCAATGTGAATGAGCTTCTCGTCAGGTTTGTAAAGGTCACCACGGTGTATGTTGACTTTGGTATACATGACTGGTGTATGCTAAGGTTAGCATACATGACTGGTGTATGCTAAGGTTAGCATACATGACTGGTGTATGCTAAGGTTAGCATACATGATTGGTGTATGCTAAGGTTAGCATACATGACTGGTGTATGCTAAGATTAACATACATGACTGGTGTATGCTAAGGTTAGCATACATGACTGGTGTATGCTAAGGTTAGCATACATGACTGGTGTATGCTAAGGTTAACATACATGACTGGTGTATGCTAAGGTTAGCATACATGACTGGTGTATGCTAAGGTTAGCATATATGACTGGTGTATGCTAAGGTTAACATACATGACTGGTATATGCTAAGGTTAGCATACATGACTGGTGTATGCTAAGGTTAGCATACATGACTGGTGTATGCTAAGGTTAGCATACAGGACTGGTGTATGCTAAGGTTAGCATACATGACTGGGGTATGCTAAGGTTAACATACATGACTGGTGTATGCTAAGGTTAGCATACATGACTGGTGTATGCTAAGGTTAGCATATATGACTGGTGTATGCTAAGGTTAGCATACATGACTGGTGTATGCTAAGGTTAGCATACATGACTGGTGTATGCTAAGGTTAGCATACATATTGCATCAGGTGACAGGTGTAACATTGGTGGTCACTACCTGATCTTCACTTTATTCAGTGCCATGAGATGC
Organism: Cherax destructor; assembly: GCA_009830355.1. Classification (NCBI taxonomy): domain Eukaryota; kingdom Metazoa; phylum Arthropoda; class Malacostraca; order Decapoda; family Parastacidae; genus Cherax; species Cherax destructor. The sequence continues at coordinate 439,095 of WNWK01000534.1, forward strand.
TGCTCTCCAGTTCTAAGTTTTATTGCCTTGTTCTTTAAGGAAGGCGCCTTAGTGCCGTTGAAGGGTTCGTGATACAAGGAATTGGAGCAACTCTACCCTTGCTTGGATCAAACGTGATTACCTCCCCTACAAGATCAATTCATAATTCTGCATTTGTTCATGTGTAACTTGTTCGTCCAATCCTGCAATCTACTAACGTTATTTTTGTAGCTTCTTACAAAGAACATGCGAAAAGAGGATACTGCAGCAGACCTTGCTCATGGTAGGCAGGTCCAACTCACACTTCCTACCCCTCACACCAATCATGGAACATACCTGTCCAGCCTATTATTAAGTTATTCAAAGTTCTGTCCTCGGCAGTTCGTATCCACCTCACAATTTTACCTCTGTTCGCGAATTTTTATGTATAGGAATCTTTCACATTTGAATGTCGTTTATATAGAATAGAAACAAGGTGGGGCCTAAGATTGACACTTGAAGGAGTATTTAATAGACTCGCCCACCCTGAAATTTCTGAAGAAGCCCTAGGATTGACCTCATATTATTATCAGCTTTGTTATACCTCATCGAAGTTCTTTAATGACAATTTGGGTATGAAGGCCCTGGTAGGTGCATTCTCGGGTTACATCTCGTCACCATTGACGAGATGTAACCCGCTATTGTTATGTTTACTCTCCCATCATACTTCATATATTTATTCATCTCCTTTTTTGTTTCACTGTGACTGTCCTCACTCATTAAGGTACTTCTTATTCTATGAGTGCCACTCCAGTCTGGATCTCCGGTTGACGTAGCAGTCATCTGTGTTGCGCTATGCTGTAAGTCTTTTTTTCGAGGGGGGAGGGGAGGAAGGAATTCATGAATATGCCATTCACTTGTCCTTTCCTTTGCTGTTTAATCTTCACACACCTGTCCTTAGGCTTGATTAGGGTTGCGAGGCAAGATTATCTATTCCTGAACCTCTGTCGGAACGTCCGATTTCTTCACATGCTCCACCACTCTCCTCTTTGCAATCCTCTAAATTGCCCCGAGCATCGTTCCAGCAACATAAGGGAGATGATAATAAAGAAATGACAGGTGGAACACCTGGATAATACAGACTTCAATTAAGAACACGAAGGTGGGTTCAGGAATAAAAGAACACGACTCACAAGAGAGACAATACCATGCCAAAGAAGAATTTTGAACACTGGCTACACTTTGGAATTGTTGCCCACCATATGACTCCCAGCAGAAGTAGAGATTCTAAGTGGAATTTCTAACACCCAGGTACACATTTCACAGCTAGGTCTGTAGGGGCAACTGTCATGAACCTGCCAGCAGTGATTGTTACCTCTGAAGAATTTGCTAGTACAGGACCAGAGGCTGATGGGAAATTGCATGACGTGGCTTGTCCTCTGTAATAACCAAGTCTCCAACATTGATATTATCTGCGAGTGTACTCCCGTAAGTTGATATTGTTGGTACTCTTGCAAGCTGACGTTCTTGGTACTCTGCAAGCTGACGTTCTTGGTACTCTGCAAGCTGACGTTCTTGGTACTCTGCAAGCTGACGTTCTTGGTACTCTGCAAGCTGACGTTCTTGGTACTCTGCAAGCTGACGTTCTTGGTACTCTGCAAGCTGACGTTCTTGGTACTCTGCAAGCTGACGTTCTTGGTACTCTGCAAGCTGACGGTCTTGGTACTCTGCAAGCTGACGTTCTTGGTACTCTGCAAGCTGACGGTCTTGGTACTCTGCAAGCTGACGTTCTTGGTACTCTGCAAGCTGACGTTCTTGGTACATTTGTAAACTGACCTCATTGTTAATCCTACAATACGACACATAAGAACATAAGAAAGAAGGAGCACTGCAGTAGGCCTGCCGGCCCATGCTAGGCAGGTCCAAGTCACATCCACTTAACACTGTGCCGACGCTGCTGGTGCTCGCGCAAGCTGACACTACTGGCACTGACATTCTCTCTAATGGTGCTAATATATGTTAAAACATCAACCTGCTGGAAGTCATCCCCGGCAACACTCACACTACTGTCTGGTTGTTTTGATCATTCCTTCGTCATGGAAAATTTCCTCCTGACGCAGAAGTCGACTCAGTGGTCAAGCAACCGCTGGCGTACCTGTGCTGGGCATCCACCTGACGCGGGTTTTATATACAATGTAACCAGTTGAACCGACAAGTTGATAATTTAGACACGTGTGCAACACTTGGGTATCTTTATTGTGAAAACGTTTCGCCACACAGTGGCTTCATCAGTCCAATACAAAGAAGAATGGTCTAATTTATCAACCAATTGAGTGGCTGGAAATAAGGACTCGTAAGAAGAGAGGTAGTAATGCAGAATATCTACTGGCCCACACTAGGCAGGTCCTACTCCCACCCTCCAACTAATATATTAATTGTATACAGAACCGGCAATTAGATGGTTAAGAAATGTGTGCAACACTTGGGTATCCTTCTTGTGGAGACGTTTCGCCAACCAGAGGTTATATTAATACAGTACAGAAAATAAATGTTAGATGTGAAGACGTAATTTTAGATGATCAGTTCCAGTCTTGATATGAGACATAAGTCCCTCAGTCTTGACATGAGACGTTCAGTCCCTCAGTTTTGATACGAGATTAATTCTGGAACAAATCACAAATAACCCACAATTTACCTCAGACGATTTATCATCGGCCCAGGACGGACCAGAACGTCGTCTAGGATTTTCTCCATTTCTAACAAGGTATATAACAACGACACATGTATAAAAAAGTGACTTTTACAACGTTAGGAAACCTTATTATGAAAACGTTTCGCCCACCGTGAGCCTCACCAGTCCATTGAAATTTCCCCACTCTCTATTATGAGTCAGTTGACAGATGTGTTTTGCAGATACTGCAGTAGGTGTGGAGCTCCTCGGAGAGTTGATTACCTTGAGGGATGGTCAGCCGGTGTGTGATTTTCATGTTTGTGGGATAACTCTTGCCTCTCCACTCCCTCTTAAGGTGAAGCGAATTTAAGACTATTGATGTTTACTGAAGGTTGGTTCATTGACTGGTTAATTGGGTTCGAAGCCTATCTACACACGAGCGTCATTTAAGTTATATGTCACCCGTTCGCCCCTTATCGATGATGCCCTAATCCTAAATACGGGCTTTTTAAGGTGGAGAAATAAGTGTCCCTGAAGATGGAATCTATGTTATTCACAATGGATGTAAGAATTATCTTCTGCTAACTATTGTAGAAGTAGTATTTTCTGGTTATTACTTTAATCTTTATTCTTATTACTGTTTTCCAAGTGAATAATAATTACGATAGTTTTTCTGTTATATGCTTTGTATTTCTGCTGACCTGTATCCACTGTTAGCTGGGCTTCCCGGTATGTTTAGGAAATAGCTTGTTAAACTAACATTTACATTTATGCACTATTATGGTATACGTCGAGTACAATATTATAATCGACATGCATCACATATAACCACAGTCTTGCATGCCATCAATAACCAGTTTTAAAGCCTCGTAGTTTGTAACCCGTCGGAAAGAGTCCAACCATTCGCATACGGGATGACTGCTAGTTTGTGCTGGCGGTCTACAAGTCAGAGTGAGGGAAGGAGCCCCAGGGTAGGCTACCTTGCATGTAGGGACATCCCTGAAGTTTGAGAACATCACAAACTTCAAAATGGTTTACACTCGAGTCAGTTGTCTGAATTAGTAGCAGTGAGAGTTCTCATAATTACACTCTCCCTTCCATCCCCCCTAAATGGTATGAGGTGAACCTATTGTAAATAGCGTAAATAATGGCAAATAAATTTTGTGATAGGAATGTATGATAAATCCAAAAGTTAACACGCGGTATACACTTTATTTTCCATTCATCTAATTATTCTTTTTAATGCGCTTACGCTGATATCTTGCACCACCAGGTACAAGCCTCTGAAAGTACTTGTGATTGTGATAATTATCCTATATATTATACACATTCAATCAAATTTACAACTATTTACATTAGCAGTCATCTGTCTAAATATATAAATCTATCTGTCTATCTGGAGTTTTGATGTTTGGATTTTGTAATCTCACTGAAAATATAAAGTGAATTGTTTGATATTCTCGTGGCACGCATTGACACGGCCGTGTCAGTGTGTCACAATCACTTTAAGAGACGATTGTAACAATCTTTTATTACGATTTTTTTTATGTTATGATTTGGAGCTTGATTCCTTGTTTGTTATTCATTCAGTGTTCTCGCAGACTCCACTTGACTGGCTTAATGACACTAATAGCGGTGAATACTGGCCGAAACAAGAACTAGGAGCAAGACAGACTCGTCTTGTGGAGAAACTCTGACCAACAGCAAAGTTCACAATACAGGAACAAGGTGGAGAGTCATGGTACGTTGAACATGTGTGTCACTTGCTAAGTTTACACTCTCAACTCTGTGCTCACTCGCTTACACACTCGTTCACTATCTCATTCACTCCTTTACCTTTGATATACCTTTGAAGAGTTTCGAGAGTATCTACTCTCTGAGCCCGGCCATGGGCCAGGCTCGTCTGGTGCTTGCCTGGTCAACCAGGCTGTTGCTGCTGGAGGCCCGCTGCCCCACATATCCATCACAGCCTGGTTGATCTGGCACCTGGTGAAGATATTTGTCCAGTTTCCTCTTGAAGGCTTCTACACTGGTTCCAGCCGTGTTTCGGATATCTTCTGGTAAGATGTTGAATAGTCTGGGACCCCGGATGTTAATACAGTGCTCCCGTATTGTCCCCACCGCACCCCTGCTCCTCACTGGGTTTATTTTACACTTTCTCCCATATCTCTCACTCCAGTATGTTGTTATAGCAGTGTGCAGATTTGGGACCAGGCCCTCAAGTACTTTCCATGTATATATTATCATGTATCTCTCTCTCCTCCGCTCCAATGAGTACATGTTCAAGACTTGAAGGCGTTCCCAATAATTTAGATGTTTCAATGGCTCAATGTGAGCCGTAAACGATCTCTGGATTTGTTCACTCGCTCACTCTAATGTACTCACTCGCTCATTGCCACCAATTTGCTCAGTCACCTTTCGTGGTTCTACTTGAAGTCCAACTTCCCTTTTGTATTGACTGGTTTACCATACTGTTGCTGCTTGAGGCCCGCAGACAACACTGCCATCACATTCTTAATTACTCATCACGTCTGCCTTTGGTCCGGTAATATTTCTGATATTTGCTGATTGAAGAGTCTTAGGCCTGAAGGATACCTGCTCTCTAATTACGTATATGATGCCCCTGTTTCTCAATGGGTTTATTCTACACTTCCTTATCTGTCACAGTAGTTGGGGTCCCACAACCGTGCTATCAATGGCTGCCAGCTTTAAACATCAACTACTCTGGGAACTGGATTGATCTCCAGACGACCTGACATTATACTTACCTTCTAGTCTGGAGATCAGTCTCTCACTAGCTCTGGATGATTACACACTGTTCTCTCTTGTATGAATCTACGAGTCAATTCTCTCATTGTTCTCTCTTATTACTTCAGTTACAAGTATAGTATCTGCCTACAATGCTCTTCTGCTACACACTCTGTAAATACAATCAATATTGGTGGTAGGAATAAACGAGTACTCAGAAATCTACTTTTGTTAGTTGCCTTCGCTTCTGTTATTCTGTGATTGTTCCTTCTTTGGTGATCCATCTCACATTCAAGTACCATATACCTTCTGTTTGTACATGTGTTCGTAATATTTTCAACTTTATTTTGCTATCGTCCCTAAAATACGATACGACGATGTGGCTGTTTGTCTGTCATGAGGATATAAAACAGTAAAGGTACCAGGAGAGTGCCTTGGGAAACTGTTGTGGATAATCTTATCTAGAGTGGACAGGTGTTCCTGTATGAATCTTGTCTACAGTACTTCTCAAATAGCAAATTACTTTAGAAATTATTAAAAAAAAAATTGTGTCTAAATATCTTGTAATTTCACATACCATTGTTGGATTTACAATCAATATTCTGAAAATAATAAATAAAAAATAGATCATTCAAAATAGGCCCTGTCAGAATACAAAATAATTTGTAGCTCACAGAGAAAACCTACTTGGTACTGATAGATGGGGAGTGGGCATCAGGGTGGGCGTCGGGGTGGGCGTCAAGGTGGGAGTGGGTGGCGAGGGAGGTAAGGGCGTGTTCCCCGGCTCGCACCTGTTGAAGGCTGCTGGCCACCAAACTCCTGGCTGAGGTGACTGTGTGTATGACGCTGTCTCTGGAAGGTAAGACGAGAGTCGGTGAGTTGCATGATAGTGTGTACTCGCCTAGTTAAATACTTTGCTTGCGTCATTGGTTCCGAGACTCTGGGAACCTATCATACTTACTCTTGAAACTGCGCATCGTTGAGTTTTCTTTTCTTCTCCGCCCTGTCGAATCCTCTGAGTATCTTTTGAGCTGTGATCATGTCTTACCCGTGCCTTTTCTAATCATTTACTTTACTTCTCAAAATCAAAACACCCTCAACTTCGTAGCTTGTTTAGTAGGAACTGTTGGAGTTGTATAATCTTTGAGTGATCTGACGTATATAGTGTACAGTGTCCTGCAAGACCATGTACACGACATGAAGGCAGCTTCTAGGTTTGCTAACCTGGCATATGTTGCCGTGTGAAAAAAAGACACTTATGTACTGTTCTGGACGTAAAAAGGAAACATTTCGCCACGAGTGGCTTCTTTAATGAATGTCCTGAACTGTACGTAAGTGTCTTTTTCTACGTCTTGTCGGTATCACCATACTATTTACATTCATATGCTGCCATGGCTATAAGACTTTTTCCCAGCTCATGCGATTTATTTAGTGTGATGTTCGCTGACGTTGTACATTATCAAAATATCTCAAACAGTACTAGAAAGTAAGAATGCTAAATCAGTGGGATCACCATACATGCACAACTCAAGAATCTATCGATGTAGAGCAACTGCCAGACCACCTCGATACGATTTTACACACCGAGATAGACAAAATGCCGATGTAATATAGTGTTATTAGTACAGAATTAAATATCGCTGAAACTGCTGTAGCACGATGTAGCCTATGCACTGTTCCACTGTTGAAATGAACCTAAACTGAAGGAAGGTGCAGGCCGTAGGTTTCTCATTTATCAATCTCATCAATTTTCATCATCGACAGATATACATAAGAATCGTGAATTGATATTAGAAACAGTAGCGGTACCCATCCTTGAGTGACCCCGCTCGTAAGGCACACCCGTCTCTGGCACTTCCTCTTACACTGTTACTCTTTGTCTCCTGCCCTTCAGATACTCCCTAATCCATTTTACCACTTTCTCTTTCAATTGTGTGCTTAGTTATTTTCTAGTCAGTGGCCTAGACTCTAGTGAAGGGAAATACTGAATCGAAAGCTTTCTTGCAACCCAAGAAAATTCATTTTACCCAGGCATCGTTTCTAGTATTATTATTACAATTCTGTCGTAAATCTCCAGAAGGTTCGTGAGAGGAGGATTTCCCGATCCTGAATCCTTGCAAGTTTTCCTAACAAATCCTTCTTTCTCTTACTGGTGACACGAGTGCAATAATTCAAGTTGAATTTGCATATGAGAGTGAAGAGTATGTGTGTGTGTGGGGGGGGAGGGGGTTGTAAATAACTGGATGGTCAGGCATAATTGTATGAAGAATTAGACACATGTCCAACATCTGGGTACCTTAATTTGTAGACGTTTCTCCATCCAGTGGCTTTATCACTACAAATTCAAGGACAAAATGGGAAGACTGTAGAACTATATACAAAAGACGAAGTAATCAGTAGTCTTGAAGACTACGGTGCTCTTCACCAACTCCTCTTTTGTATACATTTCTATAGTCTTCCCATTATGTCCTTAAATTTGTATTGATAAAAACCACTGGATGGCGAAATGTCTACCCAGATGTTGCACATGTCTAATTCTTAATCTTGTCGGTATTGTATATAATTCATGTGCATGATTATATGAGTAATTGTGAGTATAATTTTTGACGTGTATGATCACGAATGTGTACATGCGTTTGTATTCGCCTAAGAGTGTCTGTGGGAGGCTGAACTCTTGCTCTTGGGCTCCGCCTTATTCTTTTTTTCAATCCTAGTGTTTGAACCGACCACCAGTGCGTCCCTTAATTATATACTCCATTAATTCACTACCTTCACACTGAAGGAATTCGTTCTTATAATCCCTTTGGCTCAGGCGAACTGCATACAAAGCAGCTCAAGTTTCTCAACCCACACAACTATCATCTTTGTAAACACTTCAGGAGAACAGAGAACACTGCGACCTTTCTAGCATAACAACACGTGGTTGTCCACGTACAGAACACCGAGAGGTTGGTTGATTGGTTGTAAATCGGTAATGGTTGTAATCATAACCTTAATTTTTAAAGGGGTGAACCGGTAAGCCAGGGGAAGGTCTCGGTCAGATGACCAAAAGTTCCAGCTGTGGAGTCATCATATGATTAAGACCCGACTCAGGAAAAACACTTGTTCTCCTGACGAACGTTACCTAACGTCACCTGGGTGCTAACGTTATGTTGATACAGACAAACTGTGAAAAAGGACAATTGTGTACAGTTCGTGACATTTATTAAAGAAAACGTTTCGCCCACGAATTACGAAACCTTTCCACAGTTGGTTGGTTGGGTGATTAATTGGGTTTAAAGTTTATCGACTACACGAGACTGATCAAAGCTGCATCTCACCTGTTCACCACCTGCCAAGAATACTTTAATTCGTAAATTAGGGATTAAGAAAACTCTCAGTGAATTTACAATGAGAGATATATACTACCTCTCAGGATATATCCTGTCCCTATTTTAAGATTAAAATATCCTTGACTGGTGGTGTACAGGTGATATGCAAATTTAAAGACACTCGTGCAGTTGATAGGTCTTAAACCCAATAAACTAAGTCCAGGATAACAGTGTCAACTTGCGCACGGGACTCGCTGCGTACCACGTTCTTCTGGCAAGTACGTGAAGGCCAAGGTCAGTGAGCACGTACTGTCCATGTAGTTGCCATCAGTTAGACACTCCAGTGTACGTTGTCAACACAAGCAGACAAGGTGGAACCTTGAGGCTAGGTGGGGGAGGCAGTTGGTTGTGGGGGAGTAGGTGAAGGTGTGAGCACTCTTGGGTGAGTGCAAGGATCCAGCCAGGATGTATATTATTATTATTATTATTATTATTATTATTATTATTATACTACTACTACTACTACTACTACTACTACTACTACTACTACTACTACTACTACTACTACTACTACTACTATTCGTTTGATATAACGAGGGTAGGGTAACACTAATTCCTTGGACCAAGAGGTCTTTGCCAGCATCATGGCACCCTCTTTCCTTCCCCATAAAGGGACAGTATATATATATATATATATATATATATATATATATATATATATATATATATATAATGATGGACGTGGGGTTCGAACCGTGGTCCATAAATTGGCAGGCCCAACCGCTCTACCACTGATAAACCTCCTGGATGAAAATAGTCCCTGGCGGGCAAAACGTCGTCTTTAGTAAATGTCCCAATACTACATTTTAAGTCATACAGCCGCTCTCTAATATTGAGTGTGCAAGTACCGCAAGAGTCGTGTCTTCGGGAAGGTATCTGACGAGGTTTTGCAACTTTTTTCTGATTATCCCTGACTGTGGTGCCTGCAGTTGGACAGTTGATTGGATTTCAAGGCTATCTAAGGCTGCATGTAACCTGTTCACCACCTGTCAAAAATAATTTAATACCTACGATAGGGATTAAACTCTCAGTTATATATATATATATATATATATATATATATATATATATATATATATATATATATGGTATAAAATTATTAATTTATACATTAACATAAATGGAAAAATATATCTTTAAACGTATAAAAGAAAATTTTAGAAAAGATTTAATTTTAAATGAGTTCTTGCTAATTGACCAATTTTACCTATTCGGCACGACATATATATATATATATATATATATATATATATATATATATATATATATATATATATATATATATATATATATATATATATATATATATATATATATATATATATATATATATATATATATAATATATATAATATATATAATATATATAATATATAATATATATATATATATATATATATATATATATATATATATTATATATATATATATATATATATATATATAATATATATATAATATATATAATATATATAATATATATATATATATATATATATATATATATAATATATAATATATATATATATATATATATATATATATATATATATATATATATATATATATAATATATATATGTCGTGCCGAATAGGTAAAATTTGTCAATTAGCAAGAACTCATTTAAAATTAAATCTTTTCTAAAATTTTCTTTTATACGTTTAAAGATATATTTTTCCATTTATGTTAATGTATAAATTAATAATTTTATACCAAAAGAACCTTAGCACTCCCATCTCCCCCGCATGGAATAACTATATGCACCGAGGGATTTATGTCTCTCGGTGTATATATTCTGAGAGTTTAATCCCCCAAGTTCTAAATATTGGACAGGACAATAACCATGCCACATATAAACTAAATAATGTAGATCTTAATACTACTGATTGCGAAAAGGATTTAGGAGTTCTTGTTAGCAGTAATCTAAAACCAAGACAGCAGTGCATAAGTGTTCGCAATAAAGCGAACAGAATCCTTGGCTTCATATCAAGAAGCATAAATAATAGGAGTCCTCAGGTTGTTCTTCAACTCTATATATGTAGATGAATGGTTCAGAGAACAAGTTATAAATTAGACACATATGCAACACTTGGTTATCTTTATTGAGGAAACGTTTCGCCACACAGTGGCTTCATCAGACCAATACAAAGTAGAAAGGTGTAAGGAGAGGAGGAGTTTGAGGTTATCAGTCCCTCGGCCTGGAGTCGATGTGTTCAGTCCATCAATCTTGTTAGAAGTGTAGCACAAGGCCGTAGAGGTGGCTTATATGCTGTAATCAGGTGAGATGAAGCAGGAGGAGGCGGGGTCATAGTAGTACCATCCACTATTCTAAGTAGGTCTTCGTCCAAAGGTTGGACAAGTGTAGAAGAATTCGTTTGTATCAACATCCTGTCTGACACAGCAACAGCTTGGGATCTTGATACAAACGAATTCTTCTACACTTGTCCAACCTTTGGACGAAGACCTACTTAGAATAGTGGATGGTACTACTATGACCCGCCTCTCTCCTTCACCTCACCTGATTACAGCATATAAGCCACCTCTACGGCCTTGTGCTCACTTCTAACAAGATTGATGGACTGAACACTCGACTCCAGGCCGAGGACTGTAACCTCAAACTCCTCCTCTCCTACACCTTCTACTTTGTATTGACTGATGAAGCCACTGTGTGGCGAAACGTTTCCTCAATAAAGATACCCAAGTGTTGCATATGTGTCTAATTTATAACTCTATATATCCTTGGTTAGGCCTCATCTAGATTATGCTGCACAGTTTTGGTCACCGTATTACAGAATGGATATAAATGTTCTGGAAAACGTACAGAGGAGGATGACTAAGTTGATTCCATGTATCAGAAATCTTCCCTATGAGGATAAACTGAGGGCCCTGAATCTGCACTCTCTAGAAAGGCGTAGAATTAGGGGGGATATGATTGAGGTGTATAAATGGAAAACAGGAATAAATAAAGGGGATGTAAATAGCGTGCTAAAAATATTTAGTATTGACAGGACTCGCAGCAATGGCTGTAAGTTGGATAAATTCAGATTCAGGAAGGATATAGGAAAGCATTGGTTTGGCAATAGAGTTGTCGATGAGAGGAACAAACTCCCAATTACAGTTATAGAGGCTAAAACGTTGTGTAGTTTTAAAAATAGGCTAGATAAATATATGAGTGGGTGCGGGTTGGTGTGAGTTGGTCCTGACTAGCTTGTGCTACTAGGACAGATGCCGTGCTCCTTCCTTAAGTGAATGTAACCTGACCTGGCTGGGTCGGGGCATTGGCTTAAGCCGGTGGGAGATTTAGACCTGCCTCGCATGGGCCAGTAGGCCTGCTGCAGTGTTCCTTCTTTCTTATGTTCTTATGTTCTTATTTTAGATATTAAAGTATTCTTGACTGGTGGTGAAGGGGTTAATGACCTTCGTGTAGTCGATCGGCTTTAAACCCCCCATTAACCAAATTATAGTCGCTTCCCCCTGATGTAAATAAAAATAACACAGTTTTACATTACGTTACGGATATTTAAGTTACATTTAGAGACGTTACATTAGCAGTGATCTCGTGAAACTGTAATACGTCATACCTAATGTACACCATATTTGATTCTCATACAGTTGATGCTGTTCCTTCATCTTATTGATATATAGCGGGTGTATATACCCCGTGAGGCCCCAGGATGAAGGTTGTAATGCAGGTGTCGGCTTGCTAAGTTACTTAACCAGCACAGGTGGACGACTAAGAGCACAACCAAGTACTACGTGCTGGTAGCCACGGTCCAGCCAGCCTCTGGCCACCAGAGTCTGTTGTTTGTGTGTGTGTGTGTACTCACCTATTTGTGGTTGCAGGGGTCGATTCACAGCTCCTGGCCCCGCCTCTTCGCTGGTTGCTACTAGGTTCACTCTCTCCCTGCTCCATGAGCTTTGTCGTATATTTTCTTAAAGCCATGTATGGATCCTGCCTCCACTACATCACTCTCCAAATTGTTCCACTTCCTGACAACTCTATGGCGTGTGTGTGTGTGTGTGTGTGTGTGTGTGTGTGTGTGATTTATAGATGATAATAATATAATATTCATGGAGTCCTACAGCTTCTGGGAATGGAAGACCATCAGATTTAACACAAGGAAGGGAAGATTAGCTCCAGATCCTTGGATCACGAGCTCCTCACCAGCGTCAAGGCACCCCCATCCCCTCACCTCTTCTAAAAAAAATTGCTGAAATTTATTAAAACTTCCCTAGGCTAGCAACGTTAACATTACTCGTTCTTATAAAATACTTTTCTCTAATTTACAAGCATGTCACAAGCACAGCACATCAATAATGCTATTTTTTTCTTCCTTCCCCGTGGCTAAATTCGTGTCTGTAATACCAACTCTTTACGACTGTAATCAACTCAAATATCTGTATTTCATTACTGCTATAACTTACTCTGCTACCATTCACTAGGTGCCCAGTCCCTGGTTTCATTATGTATCTCTGTAATCTTTCCACTATTATTATTATTATTAGTAGTAGTAGTAGTAGTAGTAGTAGTAGTAGTAGTAGTAGTAAACTAATGACAGTTCCATGACGAACGCAATATAAAAAAATGCAACATAATTAGTTTCTGCTCTTAATTTAAAAAGGGTATAATTTTTTTTTCGTTTCTTCTGGAACAGCAACAACTGAGCTTAAGATGAAATTTAAAGGGCAGATGAGGCACCGGTACGACAGGAAGTGTTCCTTCACTCTGAAGGTGATGACACACGGAAGTAACCTGCATCGCCAAGTTGAAAGCAAACTCTGTACACGTCTTTAAGAATAAATAAGATATAGTCCGTGAGGTTAGAAGTGTGTGAAGATGGTCACGGTTAATAGGTAAACACACACACACACACACACACACACACATACGAGCGAGTGGAGAAGTATGCAATGAACTCAATAGGTTTCAATGCTTGTTTACAAATCAGTACAGCTCAGTGCCAGAGACAGAGGGAAGGAGGGCGAACCAAAGCTCAACTATCAAGTACTGAGAGAGAGAAATGAGAGAAGTGACTGGCGTAGTGCCAAACGACTTAAGATGACACACTTTAAGTCAGACGCATCCAGTCAACCGGCAGCTTGAGGCCCTTCCCGACCTGTCCTCGGGCCTTCTCTCTATTTCCTCGCTCAGTTGACACTTGCTAATGGTCCAAGACGGTTTGAAACATTGTCTAAAATTTTCTCTCAAAATGAAGACTATTTGTAAATTGTTCCAGTCACGGTACTGTGACTTTCACTCCTAAGCAGAATCTTAAAATGGTGACAGGCAGGAAGCCCTCAACTACAGATTAGTGTAGAGAAAAGACACTGTTGTAGCGGGAGCTTTTATTGCGATAACATTTTTCTCAGTATAGAGCTTTATTCATTGAACAAAAGCTCCATATTGTTGCAGTCTGACAAGCTGGAAACAAAGGCGAAGTGCCATGGAGTGCACGTGATTAAAGCTCTGTATAAGACCTCCACAAAGAGCGAAACAACGACAAAATAAAAGCATTCTCTCTTTGCCTTTGCTTTACCTTTGAAGAGTTTCGAGAGTATCTACTCTCTGAGCCCGGCCATGGACCAGGCTCGTCTGGTGCTTGCCTGGTCAACCAGGCTGTTGCTGCTGGAGGCCCGCTGCCCCACATATCCATCACAGCCTGGTTGATCTGGCACCTAGTGAAGATATTTGTCCAGTTTCCTCTTGAAGGCTTCTACACTGGTTCCAGCCGTGTTTGGGTATCTTCTGGTAAGATGTTGAATAGTCTGGGACCCCGGATGTTATACAGTGCTCCGTATTGTCCCCACCGCACCCCTGCCTCACTGGGTTTATTTTACACTTTCTCCCATATCTCTACTCCAGTATGTTGTTATGGCAGTGTGCAGATTTGGGACCAGGCCTCAAGTACTTTCCATGATATATTATCATGTATTCTCTCCTCCGCTCCAATGAGTACATGTTCAAGACTTGAAGGCGTTCCAATAATTTAGATGTTTCAATGGCTCAATGTGAGCCGTAAACGATCTCTGATTTGTTCCAGCTCTGCTATTTCTCCGCCCTGAACGGGGCCGTCAGCACTGAGCAGTATTCTGGGGAGGGGGCACCAGGGTTTGAATAGTGTCACCATCCCAAATTTCCCCTTTTTTGGCT